>NW_004624869.1:1129688-1244923 GCF_000247695.1 Heterocephalus glaber
GTGGGATGGCAGCAGGGGAGCTTCCTTCCGGGTGCTAGCCCAGCCCTTTATACTAATCCCTAACTTCTACCAAAAAAAAATTATAATGTATTATCTCCATGTAGATTAGATAGCCTATTACCAGGGGAAGGGAAAATCTCACAGTAAAAGCACATTGAGAACGTGGAAACATCATGAACAAGCCAAATTCTGTTGGTTTTTCAAACGAGCTTTCCTCACATGTTCAATATGGATTCAGTAACAATATGACAAATTAAATTTTGGTTAATAGAAAGTATCTGCCTGTGTTTGCCACCCAGTCTGGGTTGGCCTTCATTCCTCCACAAGCTTTCCAAGTCAGAGGTCCCCAGGAAGTGGGAGAAGGGGACAGCCTACAGGCGAGGCCTCCGTGCATCTGCACAGCCTAGCTCTGCTCCTGGTCCTGGGCTTGACATCTGACCCGGATGTGTCCTTCCTCATCACTCTGTCTGCCTTCACCAGATCTATGTTCTAAAGGGAAGGAATTCAGTTCTGCCCTTGAGCTTGATCACCACCCCTCCCTTCTCTTCTCATCTATTTATGTCCCCAAAAAATAGAATAAAAAATCACCCTGAAGATGAAGTCATCTCCAGACTTTAGAGCAACCTCCACTGAGAATGTGTAGTTGGGAGAGGAAGAGGGACTATGGCTAACATGATAGTTTGTCTTGATTTATTTCAAGTCTTTTTCTTTTTCTGGCTGTACTTGGGTGTGAACCCAAAGGCCTTTGCACTGTGCCACATCTCCTGCCCTTTTTATTTTAAAACAGTGTCTCACTAAATTGTCAAGGCTATTCTCAAACTTGTGATGTCCCCCTGGGGCAGTTAGTTGGCAATAGGGACAGGCACATTTTTGCTTGTTCAGAGGCCCCTACTGGCATTGGGTTGGCAGGGACGAGGGATGCAAGAGGGCCAGTAGTGCATGCAGAGCAAAACATGTACTGCTCCAGATGCTCACGATGCTTCCTCCAAGGACAGAGGTCAGGTGTCCCTGTGGTTGGCTGCAAAGTCTTATATGGAGGGTGGACGTAAAGCTTGGTGAAACCACTGCAAGAAATTTTAGGGACAGCAACTCTCTTGCTTCAACAGTGGGACAGTGATCCAGTGTTACATTCCAGGGGAGGCACTAGGGAAGTGACTCCTTTCAAATATGAGTCATGTTTCATTAGCACATTGTGGAATCAATTTAGTATGTCACAGTCAGCCGTTTTTTTAGTGGAATACAATAAAGAATTGAAAAGATCAGAGTATGTCCCAGGAGTAAAGACAAGTGTGTTTCATATAGCGTGTGTACTTACCAACAAAGGATACAAAATGTATTTCTTAATATGAGTCTCTGTACACACATTAATTTGGTAAACCTTAGTCTGAAGGACCTCCCCTTGGTCATGACCCATAAGTGCCTGAAGTGACCACGTGACAAGATTTTCAGCCACATTCTCCTAGATCCCTTGTAAATGGCTAAAGAAGCATGATGAGGGGAAAAACTTAAATTTTGTTAAATGTGGGCTGGGGATTTAGCTCAGTGGTTTCACTGCCTACTGTGCAAGCCCAAGGACCCGAGTTCAATCCCTGGTACCAAAAAAAAAAAATTGTTAAGTGTTTAGAGAAATCTTTTTGCTTCTATATCTAATTTCTACATTTTTTTAAAGTGCACAATTCAGTTGTGTTTAAAATATTCATAAGATTTTTCTGACCATCATTTCTATGTAATGCTTGAATATTTTCATGCCAGAAACTCCAAAGGAAATGCTCTGGAATTAGATAATACTGATAGTTTTACTGCATTATGAATAGGCTAAACACTACTGAATAGAACATCTTCAAGGATGAATTTTATAGTACAATATGTGAATTATTATGTTTCTCTTCAAAAAAAAAAGAACTCTTATATGCAGTAACAATAACTGCATTTTCCTTTTACCGCCAGGCTTGGCAACCGCTAATCTACTTTCTGTCTCTATAGATTGGCCTGTTCTGGACATTTCATATAAATGGAATCACACATACAGGGTATATTGTGATAAGTTTTTTTACTTCGCATACTATTTTTAAAGTCATCCATGTTACAGCATGAATCAGATTTCATTGCTTTTTATTGATGAATAATATCCAATTGGTGGATATACCACATCTCCATTGTCCATTCATTAACTGATGGAATTTGCACTGCTTCCACTTTTTACATATTATGAATATTACTGATGTTAACATCCGTCGTATTACTTCCTGTGCTCATGCACAGGCTATGTGTGGACATGTGTTTCATTTCTCTTGGATGTAGAATTGCTGAGTCATATGCTAACTATTTTGAACTTGAGAACCAGCCAAGTTTCTTCTAAGTGTCTGTACCATTTTACATTCTTACCAACAAGGTGGGAATTTTCTAATTTGTCCAAATCCTTACCAATATTGTTTAAATTTCATTTTTTACAGATACTTGTTATCTTTTTGGTTGTAGCCATCCTGTTTAGTATTCAGTGGTATCTTGTAGTTTTGATTTGCATTCCCGATAACCAGTAATGCTGAACATCTCTTCATGTACTTCTTAACCATTTTTATATCATTTGGGGAAAATGTCAATTCAAATCCTTTGCTCATTTTTTTCCCATTTAGTTTATTGGTACATTTTAGGTGTACAGTACAGCTACATTCATCACTGGGATCTTGTACCTTTACATGATGTATCTTGGTTCTTATTTTTTTCCCCATTCCCCTGCCCTCCTTTCACCCCCTCCACCCTTCCTTCTTTACCCCTTGCTCATTTTTATTGAATTATTTGTCTTTTTAATTTTGAATTGTAAAAGTTATTCTGGATGCAAGTCACATCCAACATGGGATTTGCAAATATTTTCTTCCATTCTGTGACTTGTCATTTTATCTTGACAGTATGTTTTGAATCATGAAATACTTTAATTTTTATGAAGTCCAATTTATTCTTTTGTCACTTGTACTTTTGGTGTCCTATCTAAGAAACTATTGCCTAATCCAAAGTCACAAAAATTTTTGCCTAACTTTTCTTTCAAGAGTTTTATAGTTTTAGCTTCCATTTAGTTTTTTATCTCTTTTTAGTCAGTTTTTGTTTGTACTGTGAGGTTGGGATCTAACTCCTTTCTTTTGAATGTGGATATTTAATTGTCCCGGTGCCCTCTGTTAAAAAGACCATTCTTTCTCCATGGAATTTTCTTGGTGCTACATTAAGTCCTAAGGGTAAATAAGTGCAGCTTTGGAGAACACATGTTACAAAAGCCAAATTCACCTGCAGGTTATACTTCCTTAGCTTAACATTCTCTGTCCCTGTGTCTCCTGATGCAGGGAACATGGAAAGTTCATCTTTTTGACTGTGTGTGTCACAGGAGATGTATGAAGGGAGGAGATCAAGAATTCTAGAGTTAAAATGAGTAACGTCATAAAATTCTTTACAGGATGTAATCTCACACAGAAAAAAGCTGAATAAGAAAAAAGGAGGAGAAGTGGAAATACTGAATAGCATTGACAACCAGGGAATCAAAAGCTTGAGCAAGGAGAGGAGGAAAACACTAGAAACATATCAGCAGCTGTTCTACCTTCTCCAGGTGAGCACTACTGGGTTTTCACTGTGAGTTTTGGATAAACATCATTTTCTACGTCTGCTTGATAGTGATTCTTCCCCTGAGCATCATTGATGATAGCGAATACACCTTGCACATATATAAGTATGAACTCTTACTATAAGTAACCCTGGGACCCAGAGAGACCAAGTACTGCAGTTCTTCCCATTTTACAAGTGACAAAACTGAGAAACAGCCAATTAATGATAAGATAGGCATTTGAAACCCAGGCATTTTGACTTCAGAGCCCATGTTCTTCATGACCATATTATAGTACAGTGGTGTACACAAACAGTGTGGGTCTAATAACCACACAAACAGAGGCTGTTAGCCATGAAAAAGCTGAAATAACTGAAAATCAGATCTTTACCAGAATCAGCCGGTCCTTCTTTAGAGAAGAGAACCAGGAGGCTGGGATTGGGAAATGCAGCGTCCTTCTTATCCAGTTATTTTCATGGCATTACTGTGATCTAAATGAATTATAATTCTCCATTGCTTCCGGAGTGCTGTTGAGAACTAACAAGTGTAATTGTTTATGACTAGATGTTGGTGTGGACCAGTTCTTGTTTGCCTTGACTACTGCTTGACCTCATCCACCCCACTAGCACAGTTAGTCACAGAGGAAATGAGTAAATAGTAAAGAGAGACAGAAAGAAACAAGCCTCCCCTTCAAGCCTCCACTCTGTGGGTCGCTGACTCCCTTAAGGCCTGGAGATGCCCGAATCTTTTTTGGAATGAAAATGTCACTGCCATTCCATGTATGTAGAACACGGTACACAAACCATAAATAAGAGTTGTGTCTATCCCAGTTGAGTGACAAGATGTTAGTTTCGGTAGGTGGTAATTTAAGAATTCTCTACTTGGAATAATACATCTTTTCCAAACAGATGTAAGTGCCTCAGATGGCCACTGTGTGGCAGCATAGGAGGAAAAACGTTAATGATTGCCTGGAATCCTCTGCCTCACAGAAACAACCTCCTGAAGCAAAGGGAAAATTGTTGGCAGCCTAATTTAGATGAGTATGAGTAGTCAACCACCAGTTGGAAATTAATCCCATGTGTTCACCAGTTTTATACATCCATGAAATCTCAAGTTTAGGTAGATTCTTCCACATTTAATTTTTCTTAACATGACAGAATTTGTCATAAGAAAAGTAAAACTCGACCTAAAGTAAAATTCAGTGACCTAAGACTTATATTGTTTACCCTGTTAAAAAGTAGAGATTCATTTAGAGAAAGTAGCAAATACAGGAACATGTTTAGAACAATTCTACTAAATTTTATCTTGCAGAAAGTCTCAAACATATATCCCCAGGGCTGGGCCATTGATTTGTATCAAGTGATGTGTCTTTTGCATTTTTTCTCCACCATTTCTTCTCTCCTCTGTTGTGGGGGCCGTTAGCCTAAGATCAATGAAGAAAGTACAGAAAAACAAATGGCCTAGATTCCTAGATTACACTTTAGCAAGAGTTCTTGAGCAAAGCAGCAGGCCAGCTAATAAAGGTTTTGCTTTGGGTTTGTATCTTCAGGGTGACTCTAGAGTTAGTTTTGGGATCACCTAAAGACAAATGACAGGCCTCTTTCTTGAACCCTAGAGTGAGTTTCCTTTCTCACTATTCCCATATGCTGAGTTAGAGTTAGAAAAGAATTGTTGCAGAGCTGTCAGGAAAAAGTTATCCTAAGTTACTGCTTCTTACAAGTTCAAACAGTCGTCATAAACTCAAAAGTAACACTAAATAGTAAAGTAAACTAGAGTTTGATTTTTCTTGAAACTGCTAGAGCACATTTGGTGAATACTAGCTTTCCAGCATGTGAATTAAACATTTTCTTTTCTCATCAGAAGGAAGATGAGCAGGGGTAGGAGCCTTCAATGTCTGTGTGAACTGTGTCTCCTCTTTAAATGCTACTTTTCCTTTCAACCTCCACGGGGTTAGGGTAGGTGCTGGAGGGGAACCCCATGACTGTGAAGGCTGGCGCTGTACCCGATGGAGTCCACCCTCAGTGGAAACTTGGGGCTCCAGTTCAGTTTTCTTTAATTCTGGTCAGTCTTTTGAATTCTTGTTTTGCTCTTCTTGTTTTTGTCGGTGGTGCTGGTGTGGAATTTCCCTCATCAACTCCCTCACCGTTTGCCCCTCCTCAGCCTCCCTGTGGAGCACCGTGGGCACAGGCTTCTCATTCTCTTTCTAGTCTCCGGAGATGTTGTTTCTTTTATCATCCAACTGTCCTTCTAGGCTAGTCTCTGGTTCTGAGCTCTCAATCCGTTCTTGGCAGCCTCCTTGGATACCAGGTTCTATGGGATTACTCTGCTCTCTTCTTCATTGCTCAAAAAAATATTAATATGTGGCTCCAAATGGTTGACAGTGCAAACTATATACAATATGTTACATAGTACAGAAAATATATACTGTATAACATTTAAGTCCTGTCATACCTTTCTGGTACAGCTTCCTGTATTACAGTGTTAATTGTTAGCTGATACCTTTAATGTCATTTTATTGCCCAGGTTCTTGTCTATTTTCTTTTAATGACATTAAGTCCCTGAAGAGCAGGAAACCAAATACTGCTTTAATAATATATTAACTGATAGCTTGGGGGGTTGTTTTGTTTTCTTCTTTCCTCTTTCCTTTTAGACCAACCCTTTGTACTTGGCTAAGCTGATCTTCCAGATGCCACAGAACAAATCAACTAAATTTATGGACACTGTTATTTTTACACTGTACAATTACGCCTCTAATCAGCGGGAAGAATACCTGCTCCTCAAGCTTTTCAAAACTGCTCTGGAGGAAGAAATAAAGTATGTATATAAATGTGTATGTACAAATACCAATGCATAGGTCCCTTTCTTAGTGGAAGTGACCTCAGATTTACAAAAGTAATTTTTAAATTACCATGCTATGTTATCCATGCATATTAAATACATCAAAGTTCTTGAGACTGAAATGGAATCTCCATGGATGGTTGAATTTCTGCAAACTTAGGGCTTTCTTACACTTACAGCTTTCTCCCACCAGTGATCCCTAACTCTTTATTTTGCATGTCCACAATTCCTGGAAACCAACAGCTTATTGGAAATCAATGAGAAAATTTACTTTATCATATGAGTGATGTGGAGGTTGTGTTCTCTTCTAAATAGTCTTCCCTTCTTATGAGACCCATAGCTGCTTTTGCTAATTTTATTTTCTTAATGTGAAAAAAATGTGGAAGTAGCTATAATAAACAGGGCCCAAAAAATATTGCATTAGAAATGTCCTGTGTCAGGTTGGACCTTAATTTCCTGCCTAACTTCTTGGAACTTTAAGCTGTGCCAGTTCCTATGGGTTTCTGAAGCACAGGGGCCAGAGAGCCCTGTGGAAGCCAGAAGAGGTAAAATTCATGAGAAGCAGCAATGGCATGTGGTAAGTCTAAATAAATGCCGTGTACAATGTGATAGATTTGGACAGATTTCAGAAAGAAACAATCCAACTATGTTGACTGAAAATCATTTTATAAAAAAGGATCCACTTGACCCCCAAACTTTGGGGAATCATTACAATTTTTATAAGAATGGATTAAAAGGGGAAATAAGGCTCACTCATGGTAGAAATCGTATGGGCACAGGTCCATGAAAGAAAGCAGATGAGCTGGCCAACATGTGGCTTGGTGAGTACGAGGAGGTAAGGCTGAGGAGGTAGAATGGAGCCTGGTCACAGCAGACACTGAGGAGAGGGCCAGATGTTCAGGCCCTGCCTACTTTCTGGGGAGTAGGAAAGGTCTGATCAGAAAGTTGATGTGACCACACTGGTTTTCGAGAAGATCGATCTGCTGTCATGTATGGACTGGGTGGATTAAACTTACACAGCTCAGAGAAATGGGGGGATCAGAAGGAAAAAGATACAGTTTAGATCTTTAGCACACTAGGTTTGAGCTATAGATGGAGAACATGAGGGTGGAAATGTATAGGAGAACATCAGAAAGTCCAGACTGGCCCCAAGGAGGAAGTATGAGTTAGAAATTGAGATCAAAGGACAGGACCCAAAGAGATGGTGGCTGAGGACGTGTGTGTGATGAGTGAAGTCTCAGGGCACAGCATGGGTAGGGCAGGACCTCAGACTTCACCCCATCTGCCCCACCATATGCAATTAGAAAGGGAGAGAAAACAGAATTTTAAATTGGGAAGAGGAACCAGCAAAGGAAATGGAAAGGAATGACAGGATAAGATAAGGACCAGAAAAGGGCAGTCAGATCCTAAAAGGGAAGGGAAGTGGGACAGGGGAGCTGCAGGGAAAGGGGAGGGGCAGCCAAGGGAGCGAGAGGGAGAGGAGAGGGAAGAGGTCATGGAAGAGCTCTCAGCCACGCATCTTGGCCAGGAAGCTACATGACGATGAATTTAAGTGGGATCTGAAGACACAGGAACAGCTCATGCAGTCAAGAAAGTTATTTTTAAAATTTGGTAAATAGAAGGGGACCATACTTGTACAGCATCACTCAGTGTTGTTAGTCTTGGTCCATTTTCAACTCCTGTCTGCCTTCTAGATTGAAACTGGGGCCGAGTCCTTATTTTTAGATCCTTAACTAGCTCAGATAAACACACATCTTATAAATGATTGCTTCTTTTCAAATCGCACCAACATTGATGTCCCTGGAGAAAAACAGTAACTCTGCAAAGCTCTTGCCTGCCAGAGAGAACAGACATTGTTTAAAACTCTGTCACAGAAGTGAACCATTTTATCTTGGCTTGGGCTTTCTTTAGGTCAAAGGTGGACCAGGTACAGGACATCGTTACTGGTAACCCTACAGTCATCAAGATGGTTGTCAGCTTCAACAGAGGAGCCCGGGGACAGAACACCCTGCGTCAGCTCCTGGCCCCAGTGGTGAAAGAGATCATTGATGACAAGTCCCTGGTCATCAACACCAGCCCGGTGGAGGTGTACAAGGCTTGGGTGAACCAGCTAGAGACACAGACCGGAGAGGCCAGGTAACAAAGTCAGGACGGCATTCTGTAGTCACTTACACATGTACATTTCTGTAAGCTCTTAAACTCTAAGCCAAAAAATTAATCAAAAAAGTCAGTTTTAATCCAAAATGTGGTCTTCATTTAACATACTCACACAGATCACTCTCTTAGACCCTTAGTGATCTTGACATGAAATGTTTTCAAATATCAAAACCAGTTGATCCCTAAGGCACAACTCCTGTAATTTTCTCCCTCCTTTATTCCTTATATATTTCTATGCATGGACCTACAGGTAGTGTAAACTTTTTTTTCTGGCAAAAATCCTTCCTGAGTTGCCAAGTGAGTAACTTCCATATATAACCATGAACAATCAAGGTAGGATGTGTTTGTCCTAGGTGGTGGTTTGTAAATGTAATCAATCCCAGCCTTTTATTTCCTGAAAAAGTAAGTCTTGTGAATACTTAAGATCTGCACAGAGAATTATGAGGTGTGATCGAAACATATGTTGAACATGTTTTGTGTTTTTAATTACATTAAAAGACAAACACATTGCCATTAATCTCCCTTGAAATACTACTCCCTCTCATTTCCAACACACTTACCCCATCAGTCTTGCCACTTTCTGAAGAAGTTTTGGACGTCCTCTTGTGTTTTCAGTTGTGCTGTTGTGGCTGCCTCATAATTAATTCAAAGCATTTACCTTTCGTGGTCATTTTGATTTTGAGGGAGAGGCAGAAGTCACACAGTGCCAGATCTGGTGAATAAGGTGGATGAAGACAATATTTTTGTTTGTTTGTTTGATTGGGTTTTTGAGACGGGGTCTCACTATGTTGTTCAGGGTGGCCTGAACTCAGTATGTAGCCCAGGCTGGCCTCGAACTCACAGCAATCCTCCTGCCTCAGCCTCTTGAGTGCTAGGATTACAGGCATGTGCCACCACACCCGGGCACACTATAATGTTTTTATGAGCCTGGCTTTCCATTGGATGGCAGTGTTTAGCAGCATTCACCATACTTTTGATCATACCTTGTAAAGACACTCATGAGAGAAGACTTTCATGAGGCAGAACTGTAGTATTTTGAGGAGGATTAATGGCAGTTGTCTTTTACTATAGTAATTGTATTTCAATACTGACTGTATATTTTAATCAAACCTTGTATGTAGGTGCTTGGTGTACAGCACTGTTTGTAATAGTACAAAGTCAGGAAAAGCCAAAATATTGAGCTTTGGAGGATTTATTAAATAAATAAATTTTTATAGCACATAATGGAGTAAGTAGCTATTTGGAATGGCAGTATATATATATTCATATATATGAATATATATTATATATATTTATATATTTACTGGCACAGAAAATATGGTCATGAGCCAGGTGTGGTGGAGCACACCTGTAATCCCAGTACTCAGGAGGCTGAGGCAAGAGGATTGCCACAAGTTTGAGGCCAGCCTGGTCTGCATAGTGAGCTCAGGCCAGCCTGAACTACATAGTGAGACCCTGGCTCAAAAAACAAACAAAAATATATATAGTCATGATATATTTTTCAGTTACAGTTAGGTACAAATAATTCATTTTCTTTTTGTAAAATACTGGCCATGTATGTACACACATACATAGGAGCTATATGATATATATCATTACACCCATGAATATGAAAGGCCCATACACTCTAAAGTGTAAAAATTGCTTGTTTCTGTGTTGATACTGTTTTTCTTTATTATGTGTGCAATTTTTCTGAAATAAAATACTCCTTTGATGAAAACAAAGGAGAGGCTAAGGGTGTAGCTCAATGGTAGAGCACTTGCCTAGCATGTGTGAGGTCCTGGGTTTGATTCCCAGCACCACAAATAAAAGAAAGTAAGTGAGTTATCTGGATTTCCACTGGACTTGCTAGTGGAGCCAGTGGGTAACCACCAGGTCACCACACAGAGCTTGATGTCGAGCCAGTGTGGCAGGCATGTTAAGACTCCTACTGAGGCCCCAAGTCCACTTAGAGCCCTTGTTGTGTTTTCAGCAAGCTGCCTTATGATGTGACCACAGAACAAGCCCTGACCTACCCTGAAGTGAGAAACAAGCTGGAAGCATCCATTGAGAGCCTGCGAAAAGTTACTGACAAAGTTCTGAATTCTATCATTTCCTCCCTTGATCTGCTGCCGTAAGTTGGATTTGTAGCAGCTTTGACATGCTTTGCCAAAATCTCTTGGAAAATTAATGCAAAATAAGCCCTAGTAGTGAAGACAGGAGTTCTCCTTCATATTGTGTTTACTATTTTAAAAGATGGTTTACTCGTAACCTTTTAAATTCACATCTGTTCTCTAAAGGAGGAACTTTGATCAAACACTGCATTATCATCATCAGTGGCAGTCCTGTGACTCACTACCATCTCATTTTATGTTGAATTTTTAGGAAAACTGCTGTGCTTTAGTGACTGGAACAATTGCTGTGTGTTTCTTCCTCACTTAGCTTTTTTCCATTATTTTTTTTTTTGTCATCTGTTTTACATGTAGTTATGGATTGAGGTATATAGCCAAAGTACTGAAGAATTCCATCCATGAGAAATTCCCAGATGCAACGGAAGATGAGCTGTTAAAGGTAGATTTTTAAAGGGTGATGTCACGATAGCTTTTCTTTGGGGGTGTGAACCAAAATTACAAACATACCACTTTGTAAAAATTTTCCCCAGGTATGACTATTTAAAATAAGATACAGATTCTATTTCTAATGACTATCATGCTGAGGTTAATTTAGAAATTTTAGACATTATTTGCATTTCTTTAAATTGGAGTTTTTGGAGGGCAATGATCATATTTTTCATCAAAAATAATTTTGTTAAATATTTTAGTGGGTGATTATATTCACTGCCTTTACTTAATGTGTTATGAGGAGTCACATGAGAAAATGATCTGCTTTCTCTTGGGAAATGTAAATGAATATAGACTATAAGAAACAGCAATGTAAACCCTTACATTTTCTCTTTTTAAAATGGTCTTTGTCTTCTGCATCACCCCAGATTGTTGGAAACCTTCTGTACTATCGGTACATGAACCCAGCCATTGTAGCACCGGACGGCTTTGACATCATTGACATGACAGCCGGAGGACAGATCAATTCTGATCAGAGGAGAAACTTGGGGTCTGTGGCCAAGGTTCTTCAACACGCAGCCTCCAACAAGCTCTTTGAAGGAGAAAATGAGCACCTCTCATCTATGAACAATTATTTATCGGAGACGTATCAGGAATTCAGGTGAGGAGAGCCATTAGTTTCTAATAAACATGCAAGAAAGTGGACCAAAAGTAACCTGTGTTCTGTACCTGGAGCTCGGGCTGTGAGTGGAGGGAGGACAGGGAACCCAGATGGCTACAGTATTTCTTCTACCAGGTGCCACTCGGGGAAGGGAAGGGACAGAAGAGCAGGTGATGTTGCTGATGCCTGGTGATCCAGCCCCACCCAGCCCTGAGCTTCCTGCTGCATAGAGGGCCCTTCCCATGTGTATGGTGACAAAATACTAATCCTCCCTGGTGTGCTACAGTCTCACAGTACTTCCGGAAAACACTTACAAGATAGCTCATTTCTGCTTTGTTGAACTTAAGAATAGAGTAATATTTTTTACAAGGTTGTTTTCCAATCAGGAAGAATTTCCCTTATCTGTAAAACAAACAACAGAAGGAAATGAAGTAGATGGAAGAGTTGGGAAAACCCCAGAGTTTATATTTGTAGATGATTGTGCATGCATATGTGCTGTCCTGTTCCCAAGCCTTTCTTAGATATGTAAGATTCAATTCTGTTAACTATTTGTGTTACAAATTGTGACACCAATCATTCCACCAGTTGAGTGCTAGTTAGGCTCACTTGTCCTGTGGTTCTCTGAGCAAACTCTGTCTTATTGGTCTTTTGTTGTTCTCTGGTCTACAGTGGATTGTGGAAGTGTAACACAAATTGGCTTTTTTCAGCCCATGCTTGGCAACTGATTTTTCCTTCTTCAGTTTTCTCCGGGTCAGGGACTTACTTAGGGTCATTCATGATTACCTCTAGGTAAGATGTTGATGTTTTGTAAGAAAGTTACCCCGAGTCCTCTTAATGCAGCAAGTGCTCATTTCTCAAGCCACTAATTCAGTTGTCACTAATTGAAAAGTAATATCTGTTGCCTGTATTCCTTGAAACCTTTAACTGCTGATAGAGAACCCTTTTCCTTCCTTTTTTCTGGAATGATTCCTGTCAGCATCTGTGTTCCCAGCTCCTCTTCATTTAAAGAGAAACATAACTGAAAGCCTCCCCTTGCCTCTTCTCAAATTTACTCTTTTCCTCTTCATGTTTATCCATTTGTGCAAGGGATGTTTGGGTAAAACTACATGGGACTTCTCCTAAACTCATCACCAGACACCTGGCTTTTCTCCTTCTCTGTCTATGTTTTTAGGGTCTGAATGCTGGGGAGTTTTATGTATTTGTGTACCTAGCCCTTACCATCTTTTCATGGATCAGACACTTGTTTGGATCAACTAAGAATTAATTAGCTCTCCTTTGTCCAACTGTAAGAGAAGTTCGGAAGAGTAGTTAGGGTAGTGTAGATCCAGAAGCTTGCACCATTTAAAGCAGAAATTTAATTGCTTATTGGATTGTATTCTCTACTAAGACTTTAATTCTCAGATCAAGAGATATTATTAGTCTTGGGGTGAGGGTGTCATGCACAGTAGACAAGCACATGCTTTGCATGCAAAAAGTGTGTGTATGTGTGTGTGTGCGTGTATCAAATTCAACCGTTAGTTAGTTTCAATATTCTCCTTATGGGGAAATTTGATTCAGTTCTCCTCCAATTCATTTTGTGACTAGATTCATGGGATGAATTAAGTTCGTGAACTGAGGTACCACTGTATATACACATTTTTAGTTAAATTTCAGGGGCTGTTTCTCAAATGATAACATTTTAAAGATGAAATGCTCATGATCTGTTCATACTGAGTCATAAAAGGGAACTTAGGGGCCGGGAATTTAGCTCAGTGGTTTCACCACCTGCTGCACAAGCGTAAGGACCCAAGTTAGATCTCTGGTACCAAAAAAAAAAAGGGAACTTAGGCCCTTAGTGCTCTCTGGTGCTGTTTTAGGAGCTGAGTTCACCATCCACACACAAGCATGGGCTCCAACATCAAGAGTCAGCTGGGAAGAAGCTGTAACAGGTCCCTGGAGGCTAGGGATAGAGAATAAATACTAGTCATCATTCAAAAATTCCTCTTTTTTCTTCAGTCCTGGGAATTAAACCCAGGGGCCCATGCATGCTAGGCAAGTCCTCTACCACTGAGCTACATCCCCAGCCTGATTGATTGATTGATTGATTGATTGGAGATAAGGCCTTACTAAGTTGCCCAGCGGGCTCCCAATTTTGAATCCTCCCACCTCAGCCTCATGAGTAGCAGGGATTACAGATGTGTGCCAGCAACTCAGAATTTCCTATTTTGATGACACTTTCTAACTTACAAATTTAACTCTAATTTGACTTTTCTCCCCTTTGTTAGGAAATGTTTCAAAGAAGCTTGCAATGTGCCTGAGCCAGAGGAGAAGTTTAATATGGACAAATACACAGACTTGGTGACAGTCAGCAAACCAGTCATTTACATTTCCATTGAAGAAATCATCAACACACATTCAGTAAGTGGGATCAGAGGTCTTAGCAATGGACCCTGGTTCGGGCATCCATTCACTTGAAATTGCCTGCTCTCTTCAGGCCTTGCAGTGTACATGTGCTAATGCTCACATTCATCATCTCAAAACACCCTTCGTTATTTACCCTACGGCTCTTGGATGTTAATAAAATTCCTTCTCCTGAACAAGAACGTTTACTGTTGACAGGATCCATTTGCAAAGCCCACTTGTAACAGCCCGAACAGGGCCAACCCCTGACATTCTCTACTTGACCTTGGCCAAAAGGCCAAGAAATTATGCAGTGTTTGGATGTAGAGAAAGGTGGAAAACAGACTGCTTGAGAAAGACAGGAAACCCCCAGCAGCCATAGCCTCCTGCCCAGAGCAGCTGCCGTTCTTCTGGAAATCTCCATATCCTAGAAGCAAGCAGTTTCCGTCTGTGCTGTGTCACGGTCTCTGTCAGATGTCACCATGGTCAGCTGCTGGCACTTCATGGTGGCACTGGACAGCAATAAAGGCTTCGATGGCTTTTCATTTGAAAAGAGAAGCTAGGTATTGAGGGTCTTTGTTTTTAAGACTAACTGGGACTTATTTTGTTTTTAAATCCAATTGGAACTAGGCTTTTTTTAAGATAACCTTTTCAAGAATAGACCTTGCTAGCCAAAGCAGGGTCCTGGGCATGCATTGCAAAAAGACCTAGACCTTTCAAATTTCAGTGTGCATTCTAATGCAATTTGGGAGACTCTAGTGCATATGAAAGTTATAGATATTCCCGTTAAGGATTCACCCACCCTTGAGTTATACTGACAGCTGGGGAAAGCATAACAAATACAGCCCTCTCAGTGCACATATACTTACAAGGGCTGCTGAGCATTTCAGTCTTTACCAGGCCTTCTAACTAAACCTCAAGTGTGGATTTGGAGGAAGGATTGGATCTGGTTTTGTTTTCTCTCTCACAAGGTTGGAACAAGGAACTTCTCTGACATTTGCAACAAGCTCTCAATAGGCATTGATCAGATGAATAAGCCACCCTCCTGTTCTATATATAAGCAACCAAATCACAAAGAAACTGACAATGCACCATTTAGAAAAATAATTTCCTACTGAGCAAGTAGACTCATTCGTATTTGAGCAGTGGCCCATTTGTTTTTATGGCACATGATCCATCTCAAACAGATATGGGCATCTTGGTTCCATGTCTGCTGCTGGCCCTATCCACGTGCAAAAAGGGATAAGGAGCTCTCTTTCAGAGGCAGAGATTCTTTCTCACAGGGAGCAGAGCGAAAACATTCCTGGATTCATTTAGAGTCTCAGCCTTTCAGAAGAAACTGCCTGCTCCTTGTGTTGACAAGAATTGAAAACAATACGGTCCTGGGAAACAGAGCATGTGATGGCTATGACTCCCTTCATGTGTGGGGCTGGAAACAGATGTGGCATGGGTCTGATGTGGAATGGAGAGGGCAACTGTCCATTTCCTGGGTAAGTGTGGAGGCGTCTGCAGCAGACCTGCCAAGCTGCGGCCACACCCACACACTTACTGTGTGCTTCCAAGGGATCAAGGGATGTGTAGAACTGCAGTAGCCACTCTTTTTTTTTTTTTTGGTACTGGCAGTGGAACTCAGGACCTTGCGCTTGCAAGGCAGGCAGTGGAACCATTGAGCTAAATCCTCCCCGGTCCCTAAGTAGCCACTCTTAATAGAGACATTTTTCAGGAAATGTTTTAAGTTCCATAATTAGCAGAAAAAAGGGTGGAGGCTAGTCCTCTAAATCATCCCTTTGTAGAGATAGCAGCCAGACCATCTGTCCTTTCTTTAACTTATCCCCCCACCTCCCCGTGAAATACCATTCATACCATCCTTCCAAATTTCTCCATGTCTTTATATTACCTGTTATTTATTTAATGTCTTTCTTTGAATCAGTTCACCTTTTTAAAAACCATGCATATTTCTTTGCTTTAAAATAAAGTACTTCTACTGTACTGAAAAACTATCATGCCCTGCCATAAACAGAAACTTTAGAAGAAGGTATGATCAGCACAGCATGGCTGGACACAGTCACTCCTCTGTCTTGAGGCTGTGCCTCTGAGCAGCTCTCCCTGTGTTAAAAACCTGGTTAGGGGCTGGCGGCATAGCTCAGTGGTAGTCCTTGCCTAGCTGTGTGAGGGCCTGGATTCATCCCCAGCACAGCAAAAACAAACCAAAAGCAATTACCAAGTGTTAAGGAACTGTTTAAAAAATTTAGTATTAAACCTATAGGCTCTCCTTCACTATTCTTCAAGATTAAAAGAGGAAAGAATGGACAGGCAGTAACCAGGGTAGCCTGAACTGGCATAAAGACAGACAGATCAAAGGGACCAAGAGTCCAGAAGTAAACCCTTACATGTATGGTCAGTTCACTTTCACAAGGGGCCAAAGCAGTTCAATTTGAGTGGTCTTTTCAACAAAGGGTACTGGGATAACTTGAAATCCACACGCCAAAGAATGAAGTTGGACCCCTTCCTCCCACCCTGTACAAAAGACAAATGAATTCAAAATGGATCATAGATCTCAATGTAAAAACTAAAACTATAAAATGCTTGGAATAAAGCATAGGAGTAAATCTTTGTGACTTTGGAGAAAGCAATGGTGTCTTAGATACGACACCAAGTATACAAGCAGCAAAAGAAAGAAACTGAATTTCATCAAAATCTAGACGTTTTGTGTTCTACATAGTGGCCATCAAGAAATTGAAAAGATACCGTGAGTGGTGGCCCAACCCTGTAATCCCAGCACTTGGAAGGCTGAGGGAGCAGGACCACCATGAGTGCAAGGCCAGCCTGGGCTACATAGCAAGACCTTCTCTTAGACAGAAGAAGGAAGGAAGGAAGGGGAAGGGAAGAAGAAGGAAAGAAAGGAAATGAGGAAACAACCAAAAGGTCAAGGAAAAATAATTCCAAACAATGTACCTGATAAGCGGCTTGTCTCCAGAATGTATACTCCTGCAACTCAATGATAAAAACCCTAATAATCCAGTTTTTATAGGGACAACTGTGAATCTAAGGACACAGTCAACTGAGTGAAAAATAGGAGAAAAATATGTACAGGTCGTATGTGTAGTAAAGGGTTAATCTAGAATATATAAAGGTCTCCTAAAACTCAAGAACAACCCCAATACCTGATTAAAAAATAAGCCAAGGGGAGCCAGGGATTTAGCTCAGTGGTTTCGCCGCCTGCTGCGCAAGTGGAAGGATCCGAATTCGATCCCCGGTACCAAGAAAAAAAAAAAAAATAAACCAAGGGCTTAAGTAGACATCTCATATACAACTGGTCAGCAAAAACATGGAAAGGTATTCAACATCAGGCCAAGCATAATGGCACCTTCCTGTAATCTCATTTCTCTGGGAAACTGTGGCAAGAGGATCAAAAGTTCAAGCCCAGCCTGGGCCACTTAAGTTAACCCACCCTGTCTCAAAATAAAGTCGTTTAAAAGAGCTGAGGACATAGCTAAGTGTGGAGTCTTTGGGTTCAGTCTCGTTTTTAAAAAAGTTCAGCATCATCAATGATTACAGAAATCCAAATCAAAACCAGAGTGAGATACCATCTCACACCCATTACATGATTGCTATCAAAAAAGAAGTAGTGCTGGTTGGTTATGAAAAAAGCAGAACCTTTGTAGGCTGTTGGTGAGAATATGAAATGGTACAACCACCAAGGAAAGCATGGCATTTCCTCATCATTAAGCATAGAATTACTACATGATCCAGCAATTCCACCTCTAGGTGTTCACCCAAAATAATTGAATATAGGGTTGAAGAAATACTTGTATACCCATGTTCATCACAGTATTATTAATGATAGCCAAGTGTCCATCCATAGATGAAGGAATAAAATATGGTTTGCCCATACAGTGGAGTATTACTCAACTGTAAAAAGGAAGGAAATTCTGATACATGCTACAACATGAAAGAGCCTTTAGGGATATTATGCTGAGTAAAATAAACCAACCACAAAAAGGCAGATTCTGTGTGATTCTCCTTATTTGAGGTCCTAGAATAGTTCTAAGTTCATAGAAAATGAAAGTAGATTAGTGGTGTCCAGAGGCATAATAATAGGGAGTGCCTGTGAATGGGTACAGGGTTCCTTTTGGGTAATGAAAATGTTCTAAAATGAGATGGTGGTGATGGCTGCAGCACTCTGTGAATGTACTAAACACTGTATTATAATATCTTAAGTGAATGAATTTAATAGTGTGTGAAGTATACCTCAGTAAAGCTGTTGAAAAAAGATTAAAAATTGAAAAGGGACTAACTTTATCATTGTGATTCAGTTTCATGCCATAGTTGCTTAAAACAACTAAAATTCTATCTCTTGTGAGCAGAGGTACCAGTCCCAAAGTTTGGAAATACTTTTTTCAATTTAATTACAAATGCAAGCCAAGACAGGGGGATCTGCCCATCACATCTGGGTCTTGGGTCCAGAAAGCATATGGGCATCTCTGCTGTCATTACCCAGGGAGGATCTTCACTGCCAGGTGAAATAGCTTAAAATAGCTAATAGTGGTGATTTTAAAAGTAGCAGTACAGGATAGTCTTTGATTTCTTTATAATCGCTCTCCAAAGTGATATGGAAAGGCCCTTCCAGTCTGTGCCAGTGTTTGCTGGGATACCTTTGTCTCATTTTAGACTCTTTCTCCCCAATTTTGATTTTCTGTCAAAGGTAGCAAAGAGCACAGGGAGGGGTTAGGTGGCAGAAAGCTGCCCCTTGGCAGATCTTGCAATCAAGTTAGTGCTGTATTTCTCTACAGTCCACAGTTTTAATAAGTGTCAGGCTTGTGCTTAATATGTAAGTGATACTGGGAGGAAAGTGTGAAATATGGGCATAGGGAAATGTAAATGGTAGCGGCTGGGACCTGACTTCCATCTCTGTGTGTGTGTTGCTCTCCGAAGCTCCTGCTGGAGCACCAGGATGCCCTGGCCCCTGAGAAGAGTGACTCGCTCAACAAGCTGCTGGAGCTGCTGGGCTCAGCACCCAGCGTGGAATCCTTTCTTGGTAAGAGCTTGTGCCTTCTAATCCTGGAGTTTGCTTATTTTAAGTTGTTTAGTTTTACTGCCATAAAAATTGTTTTGGAATTTAATACTTGAGCTTCTTTAAAGGATAATGCTGACTTTTTGTCCTCCTTACACTAAGAGTTCTGTAATTTGGGGTTGGGATGTAGCTCAGTAAAACACATGGTTACCATGTGCAAGGCCCTGGGTTTTCTTCACAGCCCACACACACACCAAAAATTCTGTAAATCATAGTGCCCTGGATTATAAAACAATTTGATATCCATGAAGGTAAGCTCCAGATTCATCAGAAAACATTTGTGAATCTGTTTCACAAAGAAAGAACATGAAAAAACCGAATTTGTTAAAAAGTGACAGATGCCTTTCTGTGTTTCCTAAAATCTCTTCTGTTAGTCGTTCTCTCTTTTTGTTACTTGTTCGTATTTGGAATATGTGTCCCATGTTATTTTAATGTTGCAGTCAAATATTAAATCGCACCTCAGATATGGCATAGTGTGGACTCTGGAGAACACCGTCGGTGCCATCCCCCACACCACGAGGCGTGGGCTGGAAGATAACTAACCCGGTCATTCTCATCCTACAGGTGAAGGAGCCGTGGACCCCAATGACCCTAACAAGGAGAATACACTAAACCAACTCTCAAAAACAGAGATTTCCCTTTACTTGACAAGCAAATATGACATAGAGGATGGCAGCGCTATTGATGGCCGAAGCCTCATGATAAAGTGAGTTGTGACCTAGTGGGTCCCCAGTCACACCTGCTGACGCATGCACACCAAGGGAGGCTCAGTGCCAGAGAATTCACTTCAAAGTCGGTAAATACTGACTTGCACTATGTTATCAGTTAGACATCAAACCAAAGAATAATAGATTCTTTCTAATTCAGGAGGGAACTAAGTATTGTAACAGACGGGCCTTGGCTTTTAGTTTTCCTTGGAGTAATTTGATTCCTTTAAGAAATAAATGAAGTGATTAACTCAGGGAAATATCCATTTCAGAGTGGTTGAAAGATTAGCAAGTAAATACTCTGTAACCAAATTTTATTTCTGTTATAAAATGATAATATAAAAAGGCACATACCTGATAAGAAATGATACCACCTGATTTGTTGGCCTTTTCCTATTAAAATGGTCCTGGAGATGCTCACCAGCTTTGACTATATTTATATCCCTAACTTCTACCCCAGAGATTTCAAATGAAGTGTTCACCTTTTAAATCCCTACTGTGTTTTTCCACAAAGGCTTCTAGTGTGCCACATCAGTCTATTCCATGCTTACAGGAAGAACAAAAGCAAGATTCTCAAAACACCATAAATTAAAAGCACATGATCACCAAAAAGTGCAGTTTTTGAGACCCTACATAAAGGATCAGATGCCTGTCCACTCATTAGAACAATTATATTTGGAGGAAGGTGGAGACTGGGAGAGAGGGACGTGGCAACAAGGGGGAATAAATCCCTGAGACATTTCACACTGTCCTGCAACCTACCTGTCCTGCATCTAAGGTCGTTTTCGTTTGTGGTGACGTTTGTGTCCTGCCACTGATGTGCTTCGGGCACCACTGGAGTTTTTCCAGATACTCAGCTGCCTGTGAAAACACCAAAAAGGGCTTCCTCGGTGTGCTAGATTGTGTGTCCCCATCTTCCAGGAGCCTTGCACTCATTGTCCTTGGATCATCTGAGGCATTCTCAGATCACTCTCCTGGCAGACAGTTGAGAACCTGCTCCAGGTCCTGGGCACACAGCAGCAGACCGGCTAGTGCATCCAGGTCACAGGCTCAGCTGCAGGACAGGGACATGTCCTCGGCCTCTCAGATGCTGAGGGCAGGGCTTTCCCTCACTGGTTACAAAAGTCACATTGAACATTCAGGAAGACAGGGCAGGGCAGGGCTTGGAGAAAAGAAAGGAAACTGAATTCTGCTCCCTGGCCACCTCTGCCCAAATGACAATTATTAAAGTGACTGGAAATACAGATAGTGTGGCTCTGCCATGCAGATGGAATTAGACTGGATTATCCCATGATCTAATAAGCTTTGTCCTCTGAAATAACAGGATGAAATTCTCTCTTAATTGGTTTTGTCTGGAATTTGAGTACCATTTGCTAGATGCAGTGATCTCAGATGTCTGTGTTCATAAATAGAGAGCACAGTTAGGGGTAATCAGAGTATCAAACAATCTGACTGTCATATACATTTGTACTAATTTCCAGACAAGCATCTCCATAGTTCTGCAAGTTCTTAGAATTCACATTTTAAAAAGCAAAACCAGGACCAGGGATTTAGCTCAGTGGTTTTGGCACCTGCTATGCAAGCACAAGGACCCGAATTTGATCCCTGGTTCCCCAAAAAAGCAAAACCGGAAAAGTCAGGCACTTTGGGAAGGGCTGCTGGGAAACCTGTGGCGTTGTCTTGCCTGCCCTGTAGAACATCAGCCCCATGTGGGATCTCTGGTCTCCTCAGGGTGTGCTGGAAACAAATACTATCTGCTTCTTGCTGGAAACAAACCGTCTCCTCCGTAGAGCCAGCTAGTTTGGTGGAATATACACAGTATAAAATTTACTCTTCCCTCTCAGTGGTGTTGACTATGGTACTTTCACAGTGCTGGGCAACCATTACCGCTGCCCAGTGCCAGAACATTATCATCCCAAGCATATTCAGGTTCTCAACCCCTCACTCTCCAGCCCCTACTAATCATGAGTCCACTTTCTGTCTCTGGAACTTACCTATTCTAGATATTTCCTATAAATGGAATTACAGTGGTACTTCAGTTTGAGAATTCAATTCTCACAATTCTGATCACAGAATTTGTTCGACAATTGTAGCTAGAATCAGGAGATGAATTCTGGGGTTAGAATTGTGGAAAGAATTAAGTTTGTGAACTGAGGCACCACTGCATATAATATGTGACCTTTTTTCTTCAGGCTTCTTTTATTCAACAGTGTTTTCAAGGCTCCTCCATGTCATAGTCTGAATCAGTACTTTGGTCCTTTTCATGATTGAATAATATTTCATTGTATGTTATACCACATTTTGCATACTCCTCAGGTGATGGACATTTGAGCTGTTTCTACCTTTAAGCTGTTATAAATAATGCTGCCTTGTACTTTTGTGCACAAGTTTTTATTAGTATGGTTGTGATAATGAATATATTTATCTTGGGAGTTGATATACATATATTATATCTTAGTCTTTTTATTTCCCCTTTCTTTCTTCTCCCTCTCTCTCCATCTCTAGAATCCCTTACCATCTGCAAAAGGTCTATCTTCCTGTTGCCTATCATCTTTTATCTTGTTCTTTAAATTATTTATATTTTGAGTTTCTCATATAAAAGAAACCATGCAATATTTAACCTTCTGTGTCTGATTTATTTCACTTGGCATTGTGTTCCCAAGATGCATCCATTCACAAGTTTCTGTTTGAACATCTATTTTCAATTCTCTGGGTGTATATCTAGGAGTGGTATTGCTGGGTTACATGTGTTTAGCCTTTTGATGAAGCATTAAAACTTTTCTACAGCAGCTAAAGCATTTCACATTCCTCCTGGCAAGGTTTGAGAAGTCCACTTTCTCCATGTGCTCAATAATATTGTGTTTCTTTTCTTTTTTTTTTGAGGGGTACTAGGAAATCGAACTTGGGACCTTGCACATGCAAGGCAGGTGGTGGAACCACAGAGCTAAATCCCCAGCCATCCTTCACTCATTTTTAAATTGAGTTGGGTTTTTTTTCCTGAGTTGAAAGAGTTTTTTATATATTCCAGATACTAGGCCTCTATCAGATCTGTGATTTGCAAATATTTTTGTCCCTTCTGTGGATTATATTTTTACACTCTTGTACAGTTAAAAAATATTTGTGCAGAAAAGGATATTACCAAGAAAGAAAAGACAACCCACAGATGGAACAAAGATATTTACTGTAATTCTCATTTTTTATGTGTACACACACACACAGTTAAATATGGAGAGAGAATGAAGAGCATGTGTGCCTATGTAAAATGTCATATGATCCAGTAACCCCTTAAGGATGGAGAATATTCTCAGTAATTTACAGGGGAGGAAAGTAGGCTCAAAACAGATGTTACCCTTTTCCTGGGAAAAACACATAGCAAGTGGAGCAGAGACTCAAACCCAGGTGATGCTAGAGCCTTCAGAGCCTGCACCCTCGAGCAGAGTTTCCACCTCTGTGTGGGCACCGTCATTGTCACCTAGAACACATAATGAGGATTATGTGGTGCTGGTCATCTTTTGGACCAAGGGGGAGTAGCTGACAGATCTGAGGAACATCCAGGACACATACTGGACTAGGAAGAGCCACTGGGTTCTCTCCCTCTTCATTACGTTTGTGGAATACAGATCCTCAGTTCAGTTATTGCCATTTTCCCAGTACTACCAAGCAAGGTCATATTTTGAAAGCCTGGCGGTGGAGTCCAAGTGTGACCGGGTTACAGCCTCTACCTGTCACTTGTTAACAAAGACTCAGCAAGACACCTAATCATCTGTGTCCTCTTCTATAAATGGGGAAGGAGGAAAAGGAAGAAGAGGTGGGGCAGGGGCTGTGGTAATCCTACAAAAGCCTGCATTCACACCATATAAATTATAAAGGACTACACGATTGTAAATCTCTATTATACCCTATGATTCATCTTAAAATATGTGACCTTTATGGTCTCTGTTAAGCTTGCTTTCCCACAAAAGCATGTGTAAGTCGAAGGTGATATTTGTGTTTTTTAATCATACTTAGCTGCTCAAGTGCTTAAGTTGTCATCTCTTTAAGAATTTTTCTTTCACATGACTCATTTTGGATATCCATTATCCCACCCAAAAGAACTCCTTGCTTTTGGTTCATACTGGCAGGAGCACTCAGTGGCTAAGATGAAATTTTAGATCTGTTGATTAAAATGTGTGATGATGTCATTAGAATTTTGAGCAACCAGAAATATTCCTTAGTTTCCACAACTGTGAATTCCTTTTCAGCTTCGGCACCCTGATGTCGAAGTGCAATAACAGGTGCTGTAGGACTGGCATGGCCAAGCCCAGGGAGCCGCACGAGCTCCCGGCACCTCGGTCCCATTTCCCAACTGCAGGTGTGAGCCCAACTAGGCAAACAAACTCCCTGGTGTGTTCATTTGTCTTCATTCTCTCTCAGAGTTAGAGACCTCCCTATGCAGGAAGGCAGGATCCTTGGTTTGGATCAGCTTGTTTGAAAATCCATGGGGCCAACACTCTTCCCCGGTAGATTTATGTGGCCAGACATTTCTGGAATGCTGTGTTTGCCCTGGGGTGGGGAGAGGCAGGCATCTTAAGAAAATATTTGGCAACGGAAACATGAACCAGACTACGAACTCCCTGTGAGTCTGTTATGAAGAGGAAATGCGCTAGAAGAGGGACTGAAGGTGTAGCTCAGTGGTGGAGTTTGTGCTTAGCATATGCCAGCCCCCGAGTTTAATCCTCAGCATCACACACACACACACACGCACGCATGCACGCACGCACACACGCATGCACGCACATACGATAAAAGGACACAGTCCTGTCACCCTTCTTCAAGTCTGTGGGGTCTGAAGATGTGGAAGGGGAATTTGCCTCATCCTGTGCAATAGTAAAGAAGCAGGAAACCAATGTTTACCTGTTAAACCTCTTAGGTCTTTGTCGCCTCCTTTGTGAGAGCAGACAGAGGGTTTTCCTGAGGTTCCCTCAGAGCTCATGTGTCCTATGACTAACCGTGTCCAGGGAGTGGGCCTCTTAGATGGCCTGCTTCCTGTTGAAGAATGGAATGTTCCAGTGCCGCACTTTCCAAAAGAAATTTAATAGGAGCCACTCGTGTCATTTCAAATTTTCTAGAAGCCACATTTTAAAAAGAAACAGGTAAAAAAAAATACTATTTTCAAGTTTTCCAGTGAGAAATTTTACGTTATGAATTTTTTAAAGTGACACATCATGATTGTACATATTTATGTACAATTTATGGGGTACAGTGTGAAATTTAATACATGTATACAAACAATATATAGATAATTGCCATATCTATCACCTCAGACAGTTGTCCGAGTTATGTTGGAAGTTTAAATTATTTCTATTAATATATTTTATTTAACTCAGTATATCAAAAGTATTTTCATTTTAATAGGTATCAATGTAAGAAACTGTTAATGCGTTGTTGTTTTCTCCATACTAACTCCTGGACTCCAGTGTGTGTTCTGCACACACTCAGTTTGGTCTAGGCATTGTTTATGGGCTCAGCTGCCACCTGGGGCCAGTGGCACCTTGGGAAGAACAGCTTTCAAGACCACGTAATGCTTGATACACATCTTTTTTATCAATCCTATATCAGTTCTCTGGGAGATTTCCATTTTTTAAATAATAAATAAATAATAATAAAACCAGGGCTGGGGATTTGGCTCAGTGGTTTCGCCACCTGCTGCACAAGTGCAAGGAGCTGAGTTCAATCTCCAATACCAAAAATAATAATAATAATAATAAATAATAAAACTGATCGGAATTACATAAGGTATACAAGTCCACATAACACAATAGGTAACATATAATAATATGTAACAGGAACCCAGATATGACCTTAGATCTGTATGACCCTAGTGTCCTTGATCCTTAGGCACACAGGGGTCAGCAAGAATTGAATTCCTTGTCCTGGGTCTGGGTAGTTACCTGGATTTAGGATGTCTTGAGTAGACCTTCAGCAATGAATCCCACAGGCCTGATGTGAAGTAGAATTCCAATAGCCAGTTTGTCCTTCAACAGCTCCTGAACACATAAGCCATTCTTTGTCCCTGGCAGGGCACATATAACTGACCCATCACTGGGTTATTAGACAGCGTCTCTGAAGAGGATGAGTTAGGATTTCTTGGAAGTGTGTATCACAAGTAGCTCGTAGAACATTATATCAGAAAGCAAACAGTCACTGCTGGCATGTTTGAAATCATCTAGAGTTTTATTTTTAACTCAGTGTTTCTTTTTAGTTCATTTCTGATGGTGACCAGAGAACAGGAATGTGTATGAACAAAAGGGCATGTGGCCCCCTCAGCCACAGATTGCCTCAGGGACAGGGGCCATCTCCCACGGGCCTATAATTAGCTGTGTGGCCACCTTTGACTCTGGCGCGTCTTTCGCTGTGCATGCATTCCCAGATGGCCTGAAAATCCCCGGCAGGCAGCACAGGGTCTCTGGGCCAGAGGAAATGGCCATTAGAGGCCTGGGAGGAGGGAGGGAAGGAAGATGCCCAGAGATCACTCTTCTCATGCAGATGTGTGGTAAACCGGAAATGAGAAAAATCCTGTTTACAGAGGTCCTGGTGGACTTTCCTATTTTCAAAAATCTTATACTGGGAGTTAACTGTAAGGAGTCATTCAGGAAGAGTTGCCTTTAGGTTTCAAGCTGTAAAATTTTTATTTTTAGTTCTGGTTTTCATGTTATAAGTGCAAGAAATCACCTGCTGTTGGTTAGCAAGAAATTCTGTTCTTTGACAGAACTGAAATTCAATAGGATAATGGGGTTACCAAGAAAGTGTAACTTCAAACCTGACCTGTATAGTTTAGTCAACTTCTGTTTGTTTGCTGCTTTTGTTTTGTTTTGTTTTTTGGTACCAGGGATCGAACTCAGGTCCTTACCCTTGCGCAGCAGGCGGCGAAACCACTGAGCTAAATCCCCAGCCCTGTTTGCTGCTTTGGGAAGGGAGGCTATTTCCAATAATACTGTTCCCACTTCATATAAGACTGAGAAGCCTGGATCATTGACCATTATGTTAAATTTCTTTCATAGTAACATATCCAGGTCCCTAATTAGAAAGGAGTGGCCAATTGCCATAAAGAATAAGTAGTAAGATCACCTGGCTCTCACACCGCAGAGGGTTGTTCTCCAGCTGGACACTTTTTACTGTCACTGCTCTGTCCTCCTCCAGCTGAAGACAAGGACCTGGCCCTGTTGTTAGCTCCCTGGGTCCTTGAACACCCATCATCCTAGCAGCTGTGTCACCAGCATCCCGAAGCCTCCACAGGCTGCATGGGACTCCCACCTGTCCCCAGCCTGCTCCCTGACTCTCTCATGGCAGGAGGAGTGGTGCTTGGTCTGGCTCCTGAAGGCTTTTGATGCATTAAGAGGCTCAGAAGTATAAATGCTACTAAAGTCAAGAAAGGGGGATATTAGACAACACTCTCTGCCCTCAATGATAGCAGGCCACACTAGCAGCACTTGCCCCTGCTGCCATCAAAAAATTGTCTCTGTCTAAAAAGAAGAAAAAGTACTTAGATAAGGAATCTTATGACATACTTGTGCCCAATTAGTGATAGTTTAATCCTCCAACATCAAGTGTGTGAAGCCCAGGCTTTAATTATCAAACATTCATGAACTCTCAGGAGCCATAGAGCAGACCAATGAATTCCAGCAAGAATGTTTTATTTTGAGGGATTATCTTTGAAGCTTTATTTTTGGGCCATAGTCACTCAAGAGAAATGACTTTTGTGCATCAGGACTGCTGTCTAAAAGTTTCTCTCCTCTTTTTCTCCTTTGTAAGGACCAAAAAGCTGATTATTGATGTGATCCGAAACCAGCCAGGGGCCACACTGACTGAAATCTTAGAGACCCCAGCAACTGAACAGCAGGTAATTTGTCTATAAGTCTGAAATAAGTATAATAGGGTTTGATTTTCCTAATAAATCTCATGCCAACTGTTCACTGGCATCTGGGAGAAACTTTCTGATGTGGCATGGAAGCAAGGATTTGAGTCTATTGTAGTAGCCAACTGAGTTCATCATATTATAAAATCCATGTAGAATATCGATGGATGAAAATAGAAAATGAAGCATCAAAGTTACACTGAATTTAATTTTACTCTATGACAGGAAGATAGTTCTGAGTCTTTCAAGGCCTCAGAAGGTTCATCATAAACTTTATCAAACAGGATAAGTCAGCCAAGAGATAGTTCTGCTTGATAGAGTATAGAACCTTTCCTATTTTATGTATTTGCTGACATGAAGAAATAAATGGAGAAGGATCTCGCAACATGAAGGCTGTTTTCCAACGCTTCAGAGGCAAATGTCTGAGTGTATAGGGTCCAAGCAGCACTGGTGTAGTTACAGTTTCATGATTATCTGGCATTAAACTTCTCAATGTCTCTTAAAATAGTTCATTTTGAAATAAGTTAATTCCAGTGTTAGGATTTTAGTACCAAGAATTGCTGCTCCTGAAACAAAAGTTAACCAAATCATCTAGTTATTTGTTAATGAAACAATCCATTTTCCTGAATTTTTAAAAATTTAATTGGTTGCCAGGAAACCATTCTGTCTGTTTTTAATTTTTAAAAATATGAAACAAAACTTCAAATTATTTAATGTTTGTTAATGTATGAATTTTTAAAAACAATGTGGGTAGAATATCATCCTAATTTAATATGAGACGTTTTCAGTTTATTGTTTCATTTTTCCCCAAAAGTATCACGTCTAAGTGACTAAGAATGCAGACATTGGGACAGAATATAGCTCCGTGCCTGCTTGGTCTGTAACTCTGGACAGCTGCGAATATTTTTGTGCCTAGTTTCTTCAACTGTAAAATAGGAAGAGGAACAATTTCTAATTCACAGGAAGGATTAAATGAGTGAAAACATGTTAAATGGGTAGGATAGTATCTGTCAAATATTAAGTGTTCAATAATGTTAACTGCTGCCTCTGTTGTCTATTGCTAACCTGCCAAACTGTTCCTGTATCCAGAGTGTTGCCCAATGTACCATGTCTAACATTGCAGGATCTAATTAATAGCAATCATGACTATACAATTCATCTAATAGGTCAGGCAACTCAATAACACAATGAAATGGGAAGATCACCATTCTCTCTTTACTTCTCTATTCATTTCTTGAACAAATTATCCAGATAGTATTTATTTCATTTACTCCTAGTCTATTTTGGAACCCGTTGTATGCTAGAATACCCTTATTCCGTTTGGGTCAAAGAAACCCTGACGGCTTCTTAACTTTGGTAGTTTGGGAGTGAGCCCATTATCAGAGTGACGTTCTCTGCCTCAGTGTAGAGTTCTTTATGGATCTCTGTAGCTGTGGCTGGTGTGTGAGAGATTCACTGCCTTCCAGACATGCAAGTTCTCAAAGGCACATTTTAGTAGATAATCTAGTTTTAATTGTCTCAACTGGACTACCTAGGGATTGAAATCCTTCCCTCCAGGGAATGAAAAAGTAGAGTTATCCATTAAAACATGTCCATTACTAAGGTGATTTGGCACTTTTCTAAGAAAGTAGCTACTTAGAATTTTGCCCAAATTAAGTTTGCTATCACTACTGTGTTATAAAAGGAGGATGTAATTCCTTCCAAAGTCCTGCTCCAGAACTGTGAAGGACAAGTTCTGGTGCTAGTCTTTGGATTTTGTCTTTAGGGCAGCTTTCATTTTGACATAATTTGCCTTGTCTGGATCCTAAATCTGAGATTAGGGAATTAAAGAAAAGCCAATACTCAATATTCTCTTTTCAGGAACAAGATCATGCCAAAGACATGGTGAGCCGCGCAGTTATGGACTCCAGGAGTCCAGAAGACGGGAAGCAGAGCCAGGCAATGATGGAAGATGCACAGCTGCCTCTGGAGCAGAAGAAGAGGAAAATCCAGAGGAACCTGCGGACGTTAGAGCAGACTGGACATGTGTCATCCAAAAATAAGTACCAGGACATCCTCAATGAGATCGCCAAGGTGTTTGGAAACAGTATTTTTCTTTTTCACTTAGCAGACATTTGCTCATCATTGGTTGCACGCTGGGCACCCTGGCAGTGACTTGAGGGACTTGTAGTTACCTTTGCCACAGTTCTGCTTTCCTCAAATTACAGATGTTCAGAGGTTCCAAACCAGTTGGTGTCTTTTAATTGAGAATAACCACAGTTCCCCAAACCACTAGGAGAGTTGAAACACAGTAGAATAAATGCCTGGGAGATTTGATAGACAAGTTAGGTCTGTACCTGTACACAATTCTTACTTACTAGGAGAGCTTTCTTCTGAGATTGGTAGTGGCCACATAGCCCAGTTACTCAGGACCTGCCATTGTGATGGTCATTCTGTGTCCTTGAGATTTGCTTCCAAGAAGTTTAACCTAAATACAGTTCAGACTTAAAAGTTTGTTTTCTCATCTTGTGTGTTCACATTTGAGAAGCTTCCTGAGAAAAGGATCTCAACTTAGTGCAAGGAAACATCACAGGAAGTGGTGACATCTGTTTGTCAAGGATAAGCAAGTGTGTATTTGGATAAAGAGCACATTTCAGTCTTATTATCCAAACCTGCAGTTAATACTGGTCTAGAAGTTAAAGGCAGTTGAACTCTGGGAAAAAACTAATTTTTCACCTCCTGGGAGTGAAATACATGGTTTCATTTTTTGATGGAAAATTATGGTCAGTTCTGAGAGTAAGGTTATTACAAGCCTGCATTACACAAGGGAAATAGCATTTCTTTCTATAGCTTTGGAGTGGAAATATTTTTCTCTGAGAATATAAGGTAGAGAAATCAATGCTTTGGATTTTTTAAAAGGCTATTATGAAAGTACACACAAAAATATTCTGTTTAATGAAGATTTTTACATAGGGAGAATGTGTGGGAAGTCCGCTATGAATTCCTGGAGGAATAGGCTTTAACTTGTTCACAAAAGAAAATAACATTAAACAGATAACATTTTATTAAATAAAACATTTTCATAACTTACTGAATAGGATTACAAAAAAACTACATGTTTAAATTTAATGCAACTCAGCCAGACATGATGGCACATGACTATAAATCCTAGCATTATGGGAGGCTGAGGCACAAAAATCACAAGTTCAAGCCCAGCTGGGGCAGCTTAACAAAACTCTGTCCCAAAATTTTAAAAAGGGCTGGGCATGTGCAGCTCAGTGCAAGGGCCCTGGGTTCAATCTTCAGTACCACCAAAAAACAAACAAAAAACTTAGTGCAACTCTTGTAAGGTATAAATAGCTTACTTATGTTCTAGGAATTCAATTTAAATACAAGTATAGTCATTTCTTGATATTTCTGGGGAATTGGTTCTAAGATTTCCCAGTGATAACCAAAATCTCTGAATGCTCAAGTTCCTCATATGAAATGGCAGTTTTTGCATATAACCTACAGACATCTTCCCATATTTTTTGAGACAGGGGTCTTGCTATGTTGCCCCCCTCCCCCACCACTGCCATAAATGATCCTCCTCCCCAGTAGTTGGGACTAGAGGCATAACGCCACCATGCCCAGCTTTCCCACATACTAATAATCTCTAGATTACTTATAACACAATGGAAATATGGCTATGTAAATCTATACTATACTGTACTGTTTTGGAAGTCATAATAAGAAAAAATGTCAGGGCAAGGGATTTGGCTCAGTGGCACTGTGCCTGCCTCACAAGGGCAAAGTCCTGAGTTTGATCCCTGCTACCAAAAGAAAAAGAAAAAACGTCAGCATGCTCAGTGCAGAGGCATTATTATCCCTGAATATTTTTAATCCATGTTTGGTTGAATCTGGATGTGAAACCCAGAGAAAGGGAAGGCTGATGGTAATAGTTGTCAATGTTGAATCCTTTAGTTTTAATAGCTCAGTTGTTATTTTATAAATCTCAAGAAATACTTACCAGATGAAAGTTTTTTTACTTATTACTGAAATGAAACCAACCAGTAAACACATCTTTTCAATTTAAAATATTCTTCAAAGGAAAGTTCAAAATAGTGTGAAGAGACCTTGCTGACATCTCTGTACCCACTTTTAAACACTGTTTTTCCGTAAAAAATTGTATGGTTATTCTAAAATTACTTCTTTTTTTTTTCATCAAAAGAAAAATAAATCTTAGCAATCTTTTAAAGTGAAATGTAGACACTCTTTCCAGTTCTGAAGTAAAGTAAAGATAAAAATGCTTTGGTGTTGAGATGCTATCTATAATGAAGAGCCTGAGCTAAACTACAAGTTAACAGTCACAGTGACTTAATACTTGTTCTTCTCGCCCAAGTTACGATCCCATAAAGCAGATTTCTGCCCTGACCTATTATTATTGCCTTTCCTTGTCGTTTTAGGATATTCGAAATCAAAGAATCCATCGAAAGCTTCGAAAAGCCGAATTGGCAAAACTTCAGCAAACCCTAAAGGCGCTTAATGAGAAGGCAGCATTTTACGAAGAACAAATCAATTATTATGACACCTACATAAAGACTTGTTTAGACAATTTAAAAAGGAAGTAAGTGACAAGAGTCCTGTTCCTTTGTAACATCCTGGTCTATATGGGGAGGCTACAAGTCCTGCTTGACAGGGCTGGATTTGGTTTAGAAGCAGACTTTTTGCTGTATCTTCTAACTGAAAACTGGAGTCTTCGTTTCATGATTGGCCACTGTGACCACGAATGTCAAGAATGAATATAGAATCTTTGAATTATCTATCTTCATTAGAATTAAAGTACTTTACCCTGGTGTATTTTAAGCAGATAACAATATTTGGGGAAGCACTTTATTCCTTTTATCTTTTTAAATCAAAGGTACATTTAAAACTATTTTTTTAAAAAATTTGTTTTTTGAATGTTTCTTATAAACAGGATTTTATATACTTGATAGTATTAGAAAGTTCCAGATAATTGCTAATTGCACAGAGCAACATCATGATTTTAAATTGCTTAATGGTTTTAATAATCATTATTTTGCAGCTCTCTGCTATTCATTACCTATTGTAGATTTTTGTACACAATATAGCTACTTTTAATCAATATACTTTGCTCATAATTATTCTTACCACTAGACTAGGGTCGATGTTAATCACATTTTAATTACCCATTAAAATATGTAATACAATATTTTCACATAGCCCTAGCCCTCACATTTGGCAGTAGCAAATGATGTGTGGAAAATTTAATTGCAGTAATCATATAAGATTTGGTGAAGGAAAATAACCAAACACAAACCTCATTTATTTGGGCACACCCCTAGTTCCAGATCTTGGTTCATTTGCTTGTGGGCTAGATGTGTGTGTACCTGGGGAAAAAGGAGTTGGTCAGGCTAATTTCCAGTAGCAATGAGATTGTTAGGGATTTGTTGTAGAGTTGCAGCTACTTTAAGGCATTCGACACCAGCTCTGCAGGCAGACAATCTGAATGTGGGTTCTGACTGGCTCTTGCATGTGATCTTAAATCTGGTCCCATGAACTTTTCTGAGCCTCAATTTTCTTATCTTTAAGATGAGGCTAGGTATGCCACCCTCACAACTATGTTATGGAAGCTAAATGAAATAACAGATGGCAGAGGAGCTGGTTAATTTCAAAGCATGTTGGGAATGTTAATTTTGTAAATATGAGTAATATCTATAAGGCTTTTAGAACAGCACTAGCCTCATGTTTAAATAAATTGAAGTATGCGACAGTGTGGCAATGGGTGGTCTCTTCTTATTTTGTCAGAAATACTCGGAGGTCCATCAAACTGGATGGAAAAGGAGAGCCCAAAGGCATGAAGAGAGCAAAGCCCGTGAGATACACGGCAGCAAAGCTGCATGAGAAAGGTGTCCTGCTAGGAATTGATGACCTTCAAACTAACCAGTAAGTGTGACTGGAATCATGTAGAATACGCATGCCATCCATGCACATAAAATCTGACTCAGCACTTCCTTGGTTTCCTTGGCCTTGGAGAGAGCTGCATGTGATCTATCAAGACTCTCTCTTGATTCCAGATGACAGGGGTTGACACTTATGCTGGGATCACCAGCTCCTACTCAAGCCTATGTGTTTCCCATAGTTGTCCAACATGTGGATGTGTGAGCCTCCCGCTTTCTCCAGAAGAACTGTGTCACAGCAGTGAGAATGAACAGCTGTCGTTTAGTCTCTGTTGATGAGCTGTGTACAGTTGCAGAACAACACCTTTCTCTTTTCGAAACCACAGACTATGCAGCCCCGGGTCAGAGCCACTTCCACCGGTATGCTGTGGCTGTATGACTTCAAGGTAGAGGAGGAAACAGAAAACCACCTGCCCAGACCAAGCAGGCACAAGAACTACTTCCTTTGAAAGGAATCATGACCCAGTGCCCCATCGCTCCCTTGTCCCCTGTCTCACAGGAAGTCAGACTGCCATTTCCCTCCTCTCCAGCTCCCACCTTCCATCAAGCCTTCTGTTCCATTGATCTCATGCAACCTCTCAACTGCACAAACTCAAGAGAAAGGGCTTCTTTGTCTTCTGAAGTTTCTATAAAAGCTACTGTCTGGAGTACCTGGCTGCTGTCTTGGGCAGCCACAACTTAAGGGAAAAAATGGTTCATTTGGCTCATAGTTTCAGGGGTTGTGGTCCATGGTGGGCTGACTGCAAGGAAAAACATCATGGCAGAAGGGCATGGTGGAGCAAAGCTGCTTAGTTCATGGCGGCCAGAAAGCAGAGCAGAGGAGCAGTACCAGAAAGGAAGAGGCCAGGAACCAAATATAGTGCCCAAGGTCATTTCTCCAAGACCTACCAGACACACCCAGAAGTGTGCTGCTCAAATCCCTTGGGTGGCTCCCACACCAATCAAGTTTGCAACCAAGCTTAATTGTCCATAGGTCCGTATTTAATTCTCATCTTCTGTGATTTTTATAGATTTTCAGCTATATTTTATGCTCCTCAAGAGCAAGAACTATTTCTTTTGCAATAGAGCACCTATTTTAGTGGTCTCAACAGTAGCCATCTGACCTTGGGGAGCAGAGTGGGAAAAAAAAATGATGTGAAGTTTTTGGTTACTTCCTCAAGATTCTTGCCATAGGCCATTCACTAAGTGGTAAATTGGGATTCCAAGTGATTTATCACTAAGTGATAAATTGTTTGTGATTTAAGAGTACATTTGTAATTACACATGTGTGAATGTTCTTTCTTCACTAGGTTTAAGAATGTTACCTTCGATATCATAGCAACGGAAGATGTGGGCATCTTTGATGTCAGATCAAAATTCCTTGGTGTTGAGATGGAGACGGTACAGCTTAATATACAGGTAGGCTGGGTTTGGGGGTGAGCTTTGTACGGAGGCCATCTGTGACTTCCCTGGCTCACTGTTCTTGACATCACTGAAGCTCAACAGACAACCAGTGCAAACCTTGTGTGCCAGTGTTCATCTTTAAGTGTTGAGGGTTTATGTTTTTTCTTTGGTTGTTTTGTTTTGTTTTGCAGTACTGGGGATTGAACCCAGGCACTCATGCATGCTAGACAAGCTCTCTACTGTCCCACTATTTCCCCCACCCTTTATTTAAAAAAAAATGTTTATAAGCCACATATGTAATTTTACTTTTTTCTTAGTACATGTTTGTAGTACATAATGATTATAGTTATTGTGGGGAGTTAGTACATGTACAGATTTTATTTGCAGGCAGGGTTTTGCTAAATCACCCAGACTGGCCTCAAACTTGAAATCCTCCTGCCTCAGCCTCCCAAATAGTTGGGATTACAAGTATGTGCTATCATGCCCAGCTTGATGATTTTTTTTTAAAAAACCTTTTTAAGTTACTGGAATTTAAAATACTTTAAGAGGGTAAACCATCTCAGTCAAGTTTTCTAAGTCATGCTTCTATTTTGGGTTTAGACGAAAAAATATTATAAAAGTGTTCAGAGATATTAAATAAAGGTTGGAAAGCTTACCTCTGTTGGAAACTTCACTTCTTTCTAAGACTCTATGCCCAAAATTGGAACTTTTCCTTCTCCTGTTTCTCCTTCTTTTCTTTCTACTTCCTAGAGTAGTTTTTACATCCACTTCTGGAATCTATTTGTTAAATGTTTTGGATCATAAGAATGAAAGATATGGTCTAAAACACATACCTAGAAGTAGAAAAATGGTGTTTGCAATGTGAATTATCACTGTTTTCTCATAAAAAGTACGTCTTCAGCCAAGCACACTTAAAGGAAGCTGAGAAATCAAGTTTATGTGTAGGAAAAAGAAAAACCAAAGGGCAGGGATCTCTGCAACAAAAATGCTTATCTTCTAACTCTCGCTTTCTAACCTAAGGGTTAATAGAAATAATGGAGTTTTTCTTTTTCATGTAACACTTTTTAAAATAACCACTATTTTCCTGGACCCCAAGAAATCTGTGCAATGACTGTAGATACCCTGTCTCTAAGTAAAAGAAAAAAAATAAAGATTTCAATCCAAAGTTTGGACAGTTAGATGGACTTCACAGAACTTTGCAATCATAATCATTGTCCTACCCCTCTTAAAAAAACAAACAGAAAAAGCAGTCTTCAAAGATCTGTTGATGAAATTGCTATGTTAAAATTCCATTATTGGGAGTTCCTTATTCATCACTAGCAGAGAGTATAATGCAATTTTCAAATAACAATCTTAAATTTAGCTTGTCTTTCTGCTAAACTGGTAAGTGCATTTGTAGGAAAACAAGGGGGGAAAATGACTGTCATTTCCATATGAGTTTGTGTAACTCCTCCTCTGGATAACTTGACTGTAATTTGACATCTTTTCCTTTTGCACATCTTCATGAGTTGAATGTCCATGTGGAAAAGGGCCATGAACTGTAACAGTCCCTGATGAAAGTTTTGTCTACTGAAGTGAACATCTTTGCAGTAACCAGGTAGTACTGGTATTCTTCTAGGTTTAAAATTAGGACTTAAAAGAGAAGAGGTGATAAACATAGTAGGAAAGGGAATTTGGGATTCATGTGTCAGTTTGTGGTGAATCCAAATCAATGTCTTGAATCCTTTGAAAACAGGCACTGGGACATCACAAGCTTCAGTTCCTGACCAGTAGCAGTTGCAGACATCATTGAAAATACATACCAGAGATGGGTTTTTTTTGGGGGGGGGGGTTGTTTTTGCTTTTTGGTACTGGGGATTGAACTCAGGACCTTGGGCTTGCGAGGCAGGTGCCAGAACCACTGAGCTAAATCCCCAGCCCTAGAGATGTTTTAGAAATGTCAAGAAAACATCCTTTTGGACCACATGATGTAAGAAAGGCAAACCCTAAACAATACAACCATGAAATTGATCGCCAGGATTGTGAGTGTAATTGGGAAAAGAGTTGAGCAAGCAGCTTGGACTGTTTCGATTTGTTGCCTTACTTTTTAGTATGTATTTATAAAATATTTCAGCAAAAGAGGATATAGCCTCTGGGAAAAAACAAACATGTTATAGTGGTTTTTGTAGAGTCTCCTTCTATATCTCGTCACAGTGCCAGCCCTGTTTTTATCCAGAAATGATTCAGGATAAACATTACGCTTTCTGAATGAGATGCATATTCCTAACTACTGTATTTGATACCAAAAGTGGTTCTTCAAATACTACTGAAAAATCTGGAAATTCCTAATGTGCTGATTATTAATAATAAATTTTAAAATGCTTTTATATCAAAGGTACATTGTGATCAAACTGTTTAGGAAAAGGAAAAGCAAAATCTAGAGTTGTTTTAGAGATATATCTTCTTGGCTTTCTGCTTTGTGTTTAAAGAGGAATCTTACATCTTGGGTAGGTAAATTGCTGATAGCACTTGTATACAGTATGTACTTAGCCACTGTGGTTGCATTATTATGTACTGAAAGATTTATGCTTTGGGATTTGCTTCCAAGACGCTTTTGCTTATTACAGAAATGGCAGTAGTGAGTTGATAATTCTATAACATCACTCCCAGCAATATTCACGGTATAGAGCTGATTCTATGTTCATCTGTTGGATCGTGATAGTAGCAAATATGAGTATCTAAGCTATTGTTGCTCTCAATTAAAAATACAATTAAATAGGGGCTTGTATATTTTCTTCCTTCCATTTAAATGTGAAGTAGAATTTGCAATTTGTTTCCAAGGAAAAGCTGCTGACCTTTCTCCCCTATGACATGTTTCAGATTACCACTCAGGTCACAGTGTGTACATAATGTCAGCTAATTATGGATATGGTTATCCAGGTAATTTTATAAGAAGTGAAAACAAAAACGAAACCTGGCTTTGTTAATTCCTTAGAAACAGCAGTTTAAAAAGTCATGTGCAACACCAAATACAACATGGTTTAATGGAATTAATAGATTTTTTTTCAAAGAACATTAATGGAAATTCATTATAATGTTGGCAAAGGCCAAAAGACAAAGGCAAACAGAACAACTTGCTTTAAAAGTGCCAGAGCAAAGGTACAAATTCACATATTGATCTTGATAAAAAATAAATACATTTGTAGCAAGTATCCTTCAGCCTTTTTTATTTTAGTCCTTTAGTTTTTGACTCTACATTTATTTTTGATGGGATAAACTATTGTTTGCCATGAGATAGAAGACACAAAAACCACAGGCTTGTGAAGAATCTCTGCCCACTCAAATCAAATGCAGTCATTTGAAATGAGAAAGGCCAGAATCCCTTTCTGCAGCTTACCCTTCCCTCAGAGAGAAGGTGAAAATGACACAGATACCTCGATGTCAATTTTCTGTGTTTGCCACTCCAATCTGAGAAGAATAAAGCTAAATTTTAGACATTTACAGAAGCAATTAGACCTCTAAGATTCCTAGGCCAACTTCTGAGAAGAAACACTGTCTTCTTTTTTAACCGGAAGTGACAATGTGACATTTGTCATGTTATGGTGGTAATGTGGAGTAACTGGGTAATCTGACTGTTGCATTATGTGACATATTTAAGGATGTCCTGGCTGCACCTGCAGCAGCCCTCTCTCCCTTCCTACAAGCCGAGAACTGAGTTCATTGTGACAAGTGCATCTTCGTGTTATATTAAGTTTGTCTCATAGTTTCCAGAGCTATATATAAATATATTTTTAAATAGCCAATATTGTAGTTAGTGAGTGATGACCACTCCAGCCTATCCCTAAAAAAAAGGGGTGGGGGGAATCTGTGCAGTGGTTTCCCAGTCCTCTGCGTAGATCTGTATGAATCATCTCGCTGAGCCCAGGAGCTCATTTCTGGTTCAGCTCCTGGCTGGGCGCCCTGAAACCACCATCTCCTATGGGAGCCGATGCCAGAGCCCTTTCTCCCTGCAGTCCTTGTAGCCTTAAGAAAAACGGGACCTCAGTGGGTTCCATAAGGACATTGAATGAAAGATTATGTGTAATTATGGAAAAGAATACTTCAGTAAGTGGTATTTTCCAGCTTATTTTATGCATCACCACATGTATTCGTGTAGCAGCTTAGTTCATGAGAGTCTCCGGGTACTTCATCTAACGCTTAGATAAGTATAGGAAGAGAAAACAATATGCTGTGTTGATCTTCTATAGAGATGGCAAAGACATGATGGATTGCCAGGCGGTAGCTGCCAGATGGGTGAGTCACAGTGAGTGAAGAGACACCTTACTTGTGTGTAGAAAGAGCTCAGGAGTCCTGTGGGACTTTCCTTGGTTACTGGGACAGAAATGGAGCCTTATTTGCGCCTTTATGAAAGAGTCAATACACAGCAAATTAGTTATTCACACCATTCATTTATGCCCATAGTTGATTGTGAAATGTTACTCCTCAGCTGGTGCAGGTGGCCAATATGCCCCAGGTTTTTATTACTATATTATCAGATCAAGCTGCCTGATTTACAGGGATCAGTGCAAAACAAAAATACAGGGTCCTTGGTTCAAAATTAAGCCAGATTTAAGGATGGCAGAGGAGAGCATTAAACCAAGTGCAGGGCCCTTCTGAGCTCCACAGGTCACGTGCCCATGAGCTGGCCCAGCATGTGATCACTGTCCAGGTAAAGTTAGGTTTCTGTTCATCTGTGTGGCTTTTAGATAATCTGGTGAGTGTGTAAATTACCATAGAAAGCACAGTGTCTGAGTCTGGGGTGGGCGCAGGAGAGATGTTGCTGATAGGACTAAAGCAGGTCCCTTGTCACATTATAGTTCCGTGATCCTAGGTCATCTTTAGCCCTTTTCCCCTAATTTCCTAAAGAAGTCTATAAACAGAATTACCAGATGTGATAAAAAATGTGGTTAAAAGGTTTGCAGGCACTGTGATCTTGTACCCATTGTCCACTAGCACCACGAGGAAGGGTGGCAGCTTCATCCTCAGTTTACACCCTAGGAAACAGAACTTCAGAGGATTAGGTCATGTTGCAAGGTCTCGCATTAGCAGATGGTAGAACCAAGACTAAGATTTGGTTTTCCAACCATGAAATTACCACATTTTTCTGCTTCCTACTTTGGGGGCCCATTTGTTCCCCGACATACACCATTCCTTCTCAGCCTCACCGTATTGGTTTCATACTTTTCCAAGAGAATTTGATAACTGAAATGGCACCTGCCAGAGGAAAAGTGAGTCTCCACTACACCCTGCTAAGTAAAGCATTCTTGATGGAAGGGCTTCAGTTTCCGTGGAATTGTGGGCCCAGAAACAGATCTAAATAATGTAGGGGTGTAGCTGAGCACACACAGCTGGATGTAATTGAGTGGAGACGAAGCTAGCAAGTTTTCTCCAAGATGATGACTCTTAACTTCTGCAGGTGGCCTTGCCTAAGAGAATCCTCAGACATCATCATTAACAACCAAGCAATTTTTAGAGCTAGAAACAAAGTACCAAGACCTAGGGATTAGTCCAGGACAGCTCCTGAATGATATCTTCTCTATCTGCCTGTCCTGTGTTATTGAGAAATGTTACTCAGTCTCGTGCCTATGGCTAGTAAGACATAGCTCTTGGTTTTAGAAACTTGTTTTTCTTTGTTAATATAATGACAATGAAAGACATAGTAGAAGGCTGACTTGCAAATGAGAGACAGTAGTGGTCTGGATCAGGAGGGAGTTGTTTGTACAGTGTTCAAAGCTTTGTTACAGGATTTCATCAATAAATAGTGTAAGTGCTTCTCCCCATATATATCAACTAACTATAAATTTTATAAACCACACATTTCTATCACCATACCCTTAAGTGTGCTTTATAAAATATATACAAAAGTTAAATGTTTAACAAATAAGAATAAATAATAAACAGGAATTCCAGTATTTTTTCACCCTCAATGAGTTGTCTTTCTTCTCTTTAAAAAAAAAAGCACTACAGTTCAAAGAGATGTGGTGGCATGTGCCTTTAATCCCAGCACTCTGGGAGACTGAGTAGGAGGATCATGAGTTCAAGCCCAACCTGGGCACCTTAGTGAGACTCTTGTCTAAAAAAAAAAAAAAGACTGGGGATGTAGCTCAGTGCAGAGGCCCTGGATTCAATCCCCAGTACTTCAACCCCCACACACAAAAGAAAAAAAAGATTACACTGCTGTTCTAAAGAAAGTACCCCATCTATTTTGCTGGATCATTTGAGCTGTGAATTTCTCAATTAACAGTTGAAATAGGGCCAGGGATTTAGCTCAGTGGTTTCGCCGCCTGCTATGCAGGCGCAAAGACCCGAGTTTAATCCCCGGTACCAAAAAAAAAACAGTTGAAATTATACAGCCAGGGATTTATCTCAGTGGCACTGTGCCTGCCTCGAAAGCGCAAGGTCCTGAGTTTGATCCCCAGCACCAAAAAAAAAGTTGAAATTATAATTATATATTTGATATTAGCAGTTCTTGTATTTTAAAAGCTTTCTTTCATCTTAGTCAGTGATTCTCAAAGTGTCCCACCCTGACGACCATCTCATTATAACTTGGGAAATTGGTAAAATGCAAATTCATGGGATTCATCTCAGAGCTACAAAAATCAGGAATTCTAGGGGATGGGGTCCAGAAATCTGTTTTATTCTCACCTTTTTTTTTGTTCTTTGGGGTTTTTTTGGTTTTTTGGTTTTTTGGGCTATTTTTGGTACCGGGGATCGAACTCAGGACCCTGTGCTTTTGAGGCAGGCAGCAGAACCACTGAGCTAAATCCCTGGCCCTCACCTGTGTTTTTAAACAGATAAGTCTAATTGCACATAAGTTTAAGAACCCCCACCTAGGTCATTAGATTGTTGAGTCTTACTTTGTCACCACATACATTCTTCTAGTGTGTTTTTGAAATGTGCAGAATCCTAAAGTTTAATGATGAGATTTAATGATGTTTTGTCTGACTTCAGGATTTACTTCAGATGCAGTATGAAGGAGTAGCCGTGATGAAAATGTTTGACAAGGTAAAAGTGAATGTGAACCTTCTCATCTACCTGCTCAACAAGAAATTCTACGGAAAGTAAAGTGCCTGTGGAGATTGCGTGGATTCCATGTCACTTGGATTGAGAAATGAATTTGTTAGTATTTTTGTTTTTAAACATGATTGAAATCACCGCTTATAAAAGTGTGATTTATTTTAAAGACCAAAACTGTTCCGAAGAATGTACCCACGTGCCTTTTTGATACCCTGATGCTACAGTAGAATGATATGCAGAATGAATTAATACAAACGCATCCACCTTGTACTGTGGTGTAGGTACTCTGATTTGAAACTCTGGACACCCTGTGATTGGTTTTAAAGTAGGGGAAAAAGTTTAGCTGATTTAGGGACAAATGTGTAAACCTATTTTCCTATGAAAAATTTTAAGTGTCCCACTTGAATAATGTAATTCTTCATAGATTTTTTTTTTTTATCTGTGGAGAAATAGAAACCTAATCAATTTGTAACGAATTGTTTAGACATATAGTGCTAAGCCCTGTCTCTGGGAATTACCCATTTTAAAGCAACCTTTTGTGCAATTCAAAATGAAGTTTTTATAAGTAATTGAAAGTGACAATACAATAACACTTTCTGTATAAAAGTATATATTTTATGTGATATGTTCCTACTAAATGAAAGTGCACTACTGCCTCATGTTAGGACTCTTGTACAGAGTCTGAAAGTGATTAAGGAACAACACAGATAGCAATCATAGCCCCCACCCACCCTTCACAATTTATTTGAATACTTCAATTGTGCCTCTCAATTTTTGTAATGCAACAAAATCAGTATCTAGATGGTTTTTAAATGTATTCTTTGAAAATTGTTTTATGTAAAATAAATGTTACTTAATTGCATTCATGTCACTTTTAAGTTATCTCAATTCTAAATCATTTGGTGAGTATCAGATTTTGGGGGGCCCTTTTCAGAAAAACAAATAATGTCAAAAAAAAAAAAGAAAAAAAGAAATAATGTATCAGAATCTGTATAGTTAGGGCACAATCCTATAGCTAAAAAAAGAGTGTTTTTTTCTCAAGTTATGCAATTCAGAGGCAAATGAAGGGATCCCCAAAGCGACCCCAGGATCCAGCTGGGCCAGTTGGCTCTGTACTTGCACTAATTCCCAACCACCAGGAATAAAGGAAGAAGTCTAGGAAAACCATTGTAGATTATACAGGTTACATTTGGTTACATTCTATTGGCCAAAACTTAGTCATGTGGTTACAGCCAGTTAAATACAGTCTCTACCTTAGTCTGTTCTGTGTTGTTATAACAAGTATCTGAGGCCGAGTACTTTATAAAGAGAAGCTGTGTGCATGGCTCTTTATTCTGGAGGTCTGTGAGTGTAGCACAGAGGCCTCTGAGCTTCTGTTAAGAGCCTCATGGCAAATGGTCCCACATGTGGAAGAGACAAAACATCAGAGGTAACATGCTTTGTAACAACCCACTCTGTGGTGACTGATCTTCCCCCAAAGACCCAGCTCACTCCTTTGAGACCAAATCCAATCTTGAGACCTAACCCAGGCTCCATAGGACATTAATTCACTCCTGAAGGTACAGCTGTGACCTCATTATCTCGTAGAGATCCCACCCCTTCTCTATAGGGACCAATGTTCAAGGTGATTTCTGATGACCCAATCCACATCCAGACTGTAGTAGTCCCTAACTAGGAAGCCACATGTCCAAATAAGACCAGGGATGAAGGGACTGGGGATTTAGCTCAGTGGTTCCGCCGCCTGCCTTGCAAGCACAAGGTCCCGAGTTCGATCCCCAGTAACCACCACCACCACCAAAAAAAGACCAGGGATGAAGAGGAAAGTGCTTCTGTTACGGAAAAGAAAGAAGGGAAAGTGACCCAAGGGACAGTTTGGCCATCTCCATCACAACTGCAACCCAAACTCTGAGGCTAGAGCCCCCGACACTTCATTCATCCATTCAGCAAACTGCAGTCACCTTAGGGATTGCACGATAAGCTGAGTTGGCACAAATGAACCTAAGAATAAGACCAATGGAACTTTGGAAAAATACAATTTTTTTTTTGAAAAGTAGAACCTGCTACTTTAGTGACTATTTCAAATTATTATGGTTTTGACAAAGAGGTGACTACCTCAAGACAAGGCTATCTCAACAGTGTATGGGTGTAGGAATGCTTTTTAATGCATTAGTCTTAACATGGACTCCTATAAAAGGAATCAAACACACAGCTAAGTTTTACCTTGAGAATCACACACACACACACACACACACACACACCGGCTGCTAGGTAATACTGCACCGCAGGCAATAGGAGCCAGGGCAAAGGGAGGGGTACTAACTTCCTCCTTCTTGCTCTAGGAAAAATTTATAGTAGAAATATAGAGGAAGAGCCAAAAATGGGGAGCAGTGTTTAGAAGCAAAATCCAGCCTTTCCCAGCATCCTTGGAAGGAGCAAGTCTTAGTCCAATGCCAAATAACCTGCCTGAGCGCTCTGTGTGAAGATGTGTGTATCCGGCCAGTGCCCTCTAGGAAAGCCCACTGCTTTCTTCCGTTGGTCCACAAGTCAAAGATGCCCACTGAAAGGCCGGGATTTAGCTCAGTGATTCCACCACCTGCCTCAAAAGCGCAAGGACCCAGGTTTGATCCCTGGTACCACCACCGAAAAAAAAAAAAAAAAGATACCAATTGCTCTTTGAGATCTTTAAGGGACATGGATGAGTGTGGTGAAAAATAGAAACAAGAACAAGAAACTAATGATGTGTTGACTTAGCAGACCTAAGTTTGTAGAGACCGTTGGAGCCACATCCTGAGCTACTCTCAGAAGGACTGACCCACCCCTAAGCCAGGGCAACTATGAGCCACAGAGGGCTCCTGACCAGCTTCTTCCCCTGGGCTTAGAGCTTTTCGTACTCAGTGAAAACTTGTTTTTTTCTTTCAGAACATTGAGCAGTTGAGCTTTAACTTAATTTTGCCAAGTGACTCCGCTCCTGTATGTTGATGTATGTTTGATCATGTTTCCACCACTACAAAAGCAGTCTTTGATCTGGAAGCTTGAGAGGGCCAACCCATGCTCCCCTAAACTTTTCTGTGGTGCCTGGAACCTAAAAAGGGAAAAAAAGACTTAGCAGCTCTCTAGCCACACTCCTGGGAAGGAAGACCGGTCTGTTCCAGCAGTTGGTGGCCAATAAGGAAGGCCCCTCAGTGTGGTCGTTGTCTGGTGTGAAGATCAGGACTGTCTCCTGTGCTCTGATGTGGATGTATGGTTGGACACTAATTAGAGATGCTCTTCATGATGTGATTTTTATGGCTTTATGGTTAAGTAGTGACTTGTGGTATTCCTCAAACATCTCGACAGGCAAACCACAGGACTCTAAATGGTGAAAACTCTGGTGAGACTCGGGCAAGCTTTGTGAAAACGCTTTTGCCTCTGTTACTGAAATCAGGACTTGATAACAGGTTCAAATGGAGTCCTCTAAGCCCAGAGGACAGGTGGCGTGTTTCAGTCTCTGTATGTTCAGAGCCTGCAGTGCCTCGTAAGCGGCAAGCACAGACAGGTTCTAGCAGGGGAGTGAAAAGGAGCCAGGCCCACCATCCACTGCCCCTCGGGAGTCAGTACTGCTTATAGGATGGCCCTTGTGTGAATAGGGCTTGTTACAGTTTTAATATGAAGTGAGCCCCAAAGACTCATCTATTGAAGGCTGGAGCCCCAATGTGGCAATGTTCAGAAGTGGGGTCTAGAGAAGTAATTGGACCATGAGGGCACTGACCCTATAAATGAATAATCTGCTGATGAGTTCATAGTGGAATGGGCTAGTGGGAGGTGGGACCTAGTTGAAGGGAGTGAGTCAGGGAGCATGTCCTTAGGGATTATATGTTGTCCCCAGCTGCTTCTCTCTCTCTCTCTCTCTTTGCTTCCTTGCCAACATGAGGTGAACAGTTTCTTCTTCCACATGCCCCACCTGCCATAAAGTTTCTGTCTCTCCTTAGGCCCAAAGAAATGAACCCAGTGGACCATGGACTGAAACTGTGAGCCAAAAATTAATCTTTCCTAATTTTAGGTGATTTTCCCAGATATTTTGTCACAGTGATGGAAAACTGACTAACCCAGATCTTTAATATTTAAGACAACCAGTGAAAAATCCTTTCAATTTCCAAACAAAATAGCTCATACTGATTTAATAGGTTGCCTTGGTCCTGAACTCCCTAGAACATAAAACAGAAGGAAAATCAGTAAGGAGAACTAAAAGATATAGAATTTACTCTAACTAGAATGAAGAAGGGTTTTTTGTTTTGTTTTGCTTTTAACAGATGCTGAATTTACCTTTGCTTAGCACTCTAAGCCATCAGAATCAGCTACCATTCTCTCCATGGGGTAAGTATTGATCCATTAGAGAATTAACTATTTCTAAGCCCAAAGTGCCACTATAGGTTTATAAAAACAACAACAACAACAAAAAAGACAGAAACAGGACTTCTGCTCCTTACTTGATTACAATCTGTTGTTTTCTTGGAAAACAAATGTGGAGCTCTCTACACAGAATTTGGAACAACTCACACCTACTTTGAATACAAGGAAGTAAATTACCAGGCAAGTTGTTAGAATATACAGTACTGTTGTTTTTGGACAGCTTTGAATAGAGGTAGGGGAGCCAGAATACCTGAAGCTGGCAGATCATCTAATAACCATTAGATGAACCAATAAAAGGAGGCTTTCATATTATCTTGGGATTAAAACTTTCACCATCTCGATGCCCTGTTTGTTCTAAAACACTACCAAATACCATAAATGGGAGGGTGGTATGCCAATAGCTCATACTATTTGGTGCCAGGCAAGTTAAAACAGACAAAATGAAAACCAAGAGCTAATACAAAGTACTTCCAAAATGAATGCTGCTGAAAAATTGAGATTTCATTTCTGAGGAACATGTTTATCAACTCGGGTTAAGAAAATTTTCAACATGATAATCATCTCTTGTTAGGGAGATTTTCTACTCTTGGCAACCTAGGCACATTTGCTCTAAAGATGACAAAGGGCTTGTCATGGGTGACATGAAACAAAAGCAGTAAAGGGACTGATACATTTTCCACAAGTATGCAAACAGTATAGGGACTTTTTAAACTCTGAGGACTAAACAGAAATTAAGAGAACATCACCAGCAGACCATAACACAAAATTAGAAGTCAATCTAAAGATCCAGTCAAAACTCCCGGTAATTTATGGGTTGAATACTTAATGAAATTAACAAAATATTTTTTAGATCTAAACTGCACAGATGTACATACTAAAACTTGCAAAAAGTAGCTGAAGTGGTCCTTTAGGGAAAAAGGATGAAGATTAACAAACTGAGCAGTTGACTCAATAACTTAAAAAAATAAAAAGAAAGAAAGAAAAAATTTAAAACTCTCTGAAAACTAACGACATTGAAAATAACGTAAGCAACAAAACAAAAAAGGTGAGCATTGAAAAATAGTGACTTCCAAACTCTGGTCTGATTACTCCAGGAAAAAATAAAAATTAGCTATATTAGGAATAAAACTTGGAACAAAACTACAGATAAAATAGTTTTAACTGTGGGCCAGGGATTTAGCTCAGTGGTTCCGGCACCTGCCAGGCAAGGCCAAGGTCCCGAGTTCGATCCCCTCCCAGTACCAAAAAAAAAAAAAGTTTTAATTGGTCATGATGGCACATGCTTGTAATTCCAGCTACTTGGGAGGCTGAGACAAGAAGATCACAAATCAAGGCCAGCCTGGGCAACTTAGCAAGAGCTTATCTCAAAATTTAAAAAATAAAAGAAGGACTGGTGATGTAGCTCAGTACTCCCTAAGTTCAATCAGTAGTACTGCCAAAATAAAAAAAATAGATTTAGAAGAATAAAATGTAATATATACATACAACCAACATGAAACAAGGGAGTCTAGAAAAATGCAAGTTGCAGAATTCCTAAGAGGTATTATAAATATTTAAAGCATACAGAGCAATAATATTTTCGGAAACACAAATGTACTAGAAGTACAAATATGGATGAGAAAATTACTCTTCTGGTCAGGGATGAGAGTGAAATCAGAAAAGAGTACAAAAAAAGGCTTAAATAGTAGCATGCATATAGTGCATATATGTGTTAACCCTGGGTGGGAGGCCTGTGAGTGTTTCATTAGGTGCTGTGCTTTTCTATGCTTGAAATAGTGTGACAAAGGAAGTGATGAACTACAGTCATCCGCCCATATTCAAGGCTTCCATGTTCTCCAGTCAACAGAAGGTGGAAAATAGTAAGAAAAAAAAAATTGACTTTCTTGTCATTATTCCCTAAAAAATACAGTATAAAAGCCTTTTATATAGTGTTTACATTGTATTAGGTTTATGTAATTGAGAGAAGATTTAAAATATCCTGAAGGAGCCTGGAATGGTGGTGCACACCTGTATTCCCAACACTTGAGAGGCTGAGGCAGGAGGACGGCTGTGAGTTCAAGGCCAGCCTGAACAACACAGTGAAACTGTCTCAAAAAAAAAAAAAAAAAAACCATAGTACAGGATGTGTGCAGGTTATATTTAAGTACTATGCAATTTTATAAGAGGAGCACGAAGCATCCTCAGTTTTTGGTATTTATTCTTGAAGGTCCTGGACCTAATTCCCTTTGAATACTGAGGGCCAACTGTATGGAAACTTGTTCAGTTCTTTTCCCAGCTCTCTTTCAGCAAAATATGTTCCTCTCACCCCACAGCAGTGTCAGCGGCATCTAGGAACTTGTGGAAATGTAAATCCTCAGGCCATGCCCAGACCCACAGAACCAGAGGCTGAGATGGGGCCTGCAACTATGGGTTAGCAAGTCCCGTGGAAGGCTCTGATCCACACTACTGTTTGAGCACCACTGTCTTCAAATACTGTTTCTCAAAACTTCAGACTGGGAATCTTCCTATCTCCCTATCACCTGGGATGTTTGTCAAATATGTAGAACCTAATACAATAGGTCTGGGACAGCTCTTCCAGGAATCCACACTTGTGCATGCTAAAAGTTAAAACCATTGTTTTTAAAGCACATTCAGCTTTTAGTGGCTGCTGTTAGCCACTCACATCTTTAGCAAATACTAAAGTGAGGAAGAAATGCCTCATTCTGCTCCACAATCCCCTTGTTTGCTGTGTTTCAGCCCCACTCTGAAGGATACGTTCAGCAATATGCACATATAATTTAACCATTTCATGTACCTCTTTGTTCTAATAACTAAGCCCCATGTATCAGCCACCTTCCAAAGACGTGAGACAAGAGATCTGTCCTCCTTTATTCACAGTGTCACTTACTGGGGATTCATTTACCAGCAGCCAATCCGTGTTCAAAAACATTAAATGCAAAATTCTAGAAATATAAACAAGTTTTAACACCATTCTGGTAGGGTGATGAAACCTCAGTCCATCCTGTCCAGTGTTTGTGAATTATCCCCTTGTCCAGGGTATCCACACTACATACACTACACACCTTCTCATTTAGTAGCCACCTCAGACATCATGCCAACTGTCCCTGTATCCTTTGTATCCCCAGTACCCCCATCTGCGTTCAAGTGACCCCTATTTTACTTAATAATGGCCCCAAAGCACAAACATAGTGATGCAAAGGAGGCACCAAGCATGAAACACAAAGGACAGGCCAACTCCCAGTGTGGCAACACTGCAAGGGACATGGGAGGGGGCACAGAGAACATTGTAGATAGGGTGATCACTGGGGAATCACTCCCAGAGACTCAAAGAGGGAAAACTGTACTTTTCATTTTATATCTTTAAACTGTCAGAAATGTTTGTTATATATTTTCATATACTTTCATATTTCAAACTTTATTTTGATTCTAAGATGTCCTCTGTGAGTAAACAATGCTGAAATTGGAGTGTTTGTTACAATCACTGGTATGTCCCAGTTTTATGGAAACGTTTTTTTTTTCTTGCTCAAGTTAAAAGGATGGATCTTTCTGCAGTATGGGAGTCAAACCCACACCCTCAGGAATGTTAGGCAAGCACTGGGTGCTGAGCTACAAGCCCCAGCCTGTTTGATTTCATTTTGAGACAGGTCTGGCTAACTTGCTCAGGCTGGCCTCCAATTTGCAGTCCTCCTGCCTCAGCCTCCCAAATAGCTAGGATTACAGGCGTGCACCACTACATCTGGCTAACAATGATAAATCAATGGCATTTTAGGAGTAATGAAAAATAAGTTATGGACTGGGGATTTAGCTCAGTGGTTCCAGCGCCTGCCTTGCAAGCACAAGGTCCCAAGTTCGATCCCCGGTACCAAAAATAAAGAAAAGAAAAATAAGTTATAAGTTAATAGTGTGTGCAGAAATAATTTTAACGGTTCGCACATACTCGTGGATATCTTTTCCTAAGAGAACTGAACTGGGAAAGATCTTAAATAGCATTATGTAGCTGAGTAGTTTCGTAAGTTATTGAGCAACTTCTGTGAATAGCAAGGCACTCAGCTATGAAGGTGATGGGGGAATGCAGAGAAGGAGGTGTTTTCTCTCCTGGCAAAGTGATGCTTTTTCCACTGGTGGAAGAGCCGAGACTCTAGTTGGGGAATTATACTCTTTATGCAAAATTCTCTTTTCCAAAGCCTTAGTTAGAAGCCTGCCCAGTGACTGTCGGGGCAGCCTTCGCCATGGCCTGCAGAACAGCCTGGCCCATCAGCGCCCCGCGTGAAAGGCTCGGAGTTTGTGGCTGAACTTTCCTATAAACAGCCGATCAGAAGGTCCCATTTCTGTTGGGGTCCAAGAGCCACGCTCCCCAGAAACTCCAAGCAAAGCAAAGCAACGCTTCCATCCACAGAGCCTGAGCCGCGAAGTCCCCTGGGAACCTCTTAGCGCTGCTCAGTGTCCCCTCCTGGAGGCTCGACTTCAGCCAGACTTATAGCTTCCAAAGCTCCCCGGGCGCGTCGCCTTCAGGGTCTCACCCCGGGTCAGCGCAGTGACAGCTCGGGCCGACCCGGGCGATAGGAGTTGGGGGCGCGCGGGACTCCCGCGGGTGGCGGCTGGGAGTCCCTACTATGAATCCTCTAACTTAGAGAAATAAAGAGAAACGGGGTTTAAATGCCAAGAACTCTGTCCAAACATTCGGACAGCCCCGTCGCCACTGCACACACTTTTAAATCCATTTTCTCTACATCGTGGGAACTGACACCGAGCTTCCCAACCGAGCGCGGTAGGAGGCTCGAGGTCCCGCTGGGGCCCGGGCGCATCCCGGACGGGATGGGCGCCGTGGGCACAGACAGCCTGGGCGCAGCTCGGGGACAAAGCGCCGGGTCGCCCAGGGCGCGGGGCGCACATGCGTGGTGGCGGCGGCGGCCGCGGGGGGGCGCACGACCTGCGCGCCCCGGGAGTCCCCACCGCGCCCCCGCCTTGTCCGCGCCCCCGCCGTGTCCCCGCCCTTCGAGCAACCCGCGGCCACACTGACGCCGCCCGCGGGACTCCCGGCAGCCTCCTCCTGCCTGCGGCGCCGAGCAGGCCGGCCCGGCGAGCGGAACCCCGCGCCGCGCGGGGACCATGGGGGCGCGGCGCCTGTTGTTCCTCGCCGCCGGCCTCAGCCTGTGCTACGCGCTGCCGGCGAGCGCCCAGGCCCGCGAGCCAGGTGAGGTCGGGGACAGAAGGGCACGAGGGGCCGTGGGGTCCGGGTGGCCTGGAGGTGGCCCCACCTCGGTGGCCCCAGAAGCCACGCAGGGTTCGGGCCGAGCCACCGAGCACCCTCGCGGGCCGCGCGGTGCCCCTTGGACTCGGCGCCCGCCTGCCCCGGCGGCTGGGTGGGTGGGCTTCGGAGCTCATGTGACCCGCGTCGCGCAGGGCCGTCCCCCGAAAGAAGGGGTCTCACGTTGCTCCACCAGCAAACAGCCAGGTCTGCCCCCCATGGGGTACAGGGCCGCTTCCGCTAAGCTGTGCTTTGTTGGGTTTTCTTGTTCTTGTACATTTTACAGGGGACCCGCAGACCCTAGCGCGGTCTGGTTCCCTGGAGGGGCTGGGCGCGGGATGCGCGGTGGTAACAGTGTCTCCACCGGGTGCTGGAGAGGGTCCCGCTTTGTTAGTTCACAGGAACCCACTCCTGGGGCCTTGGAAGGAGACCCCTCCCCGGGGCCAGGCTCCCTCAGGCTATCCGGGAGACTGGTCTGCCCTTCTTAGCGAAGTCTTTCTTCCAGTGAGAGGAGTCTGGCCGATAGTGTGTTTTTGAGTATCTGGCTGCTAAGTAAACAGCGTTGGCCCATCTGTTTGGTCAAATATTATCCATTCACCTTCCTCGAAAGCGAGCAGATGGAGTTTTTAATTAGAAAGGGAGAAAAATGTATTTTAAAATTTTTTAATAACAAGATTACTTTAGTAACTTTTAGCCATTTTTTTCTGCAGATTTTCTTCTTATCAGTGAAAAAATGTGTGCTCTGTTTTACTCCCACACATCCAGATTAAGAGGTGACAAAGACATAGCTCGTTCATTGCTCGGCCTCTTTGTTCAGGGTGAGTTCGAGGAGATGCTTTTGGTTTTGGGAAGCTCAGGGCTCCGAGTCCAGCAGCATTAACAACCCATTGCCGCCAGTGCTGTCTGGAGGGTATGTGGAGAACAGAAAAGTTGTGGTGGTACATGAGTTCATGTGGCATTGTGTGACTGCTCAGTTTCATTTGGGGGACAGTGCTTAAGAATATGAATTTTTGTCTAAGATTTGGTAGTGAGGCGAAGGAGGGGTGTACACAGATGCCACGGTCACATAGCCACCCTTGCTCACAGTAACCCCAGGGAGCTATTGGGCTCCCTGTAGGAAGTGAAGTTAATGTAAAAGCTGTTGTTTTCTGCCCCGCTTTTTCCTTCTTCACGGAAGGGCTGGTGCATGCTAAGACGGACAGAAAGGCAACTGACCAAACACTGGCTTATTTGTCCACACTGTATTCAGAAGCCACTTTGGGAGGGAGAAAAGGGAGTGTGTGTTAAGTGCAGTATTCTGTGTCAAGCCCTGGGCTGGAGTGATTACCACATGGATGGTCTCATTTCACCCTCTCAAAAGGCCCCATAAGGTGGAGGGGTTCATCACCTTTGCTAGTTCTGAAACTAAGGCCCAGGGACCACAGCATGCAAAATGCGGGAAGGGGCCATGAGAATGGCCCGCCCACATGACTGGCAGGCAATAAGTAGAGCCTTGTCTTTAGAGAGTTTTAAATCACTAATCAAAGAAAGCAGGTCTGCTTTCTCTGATCGCCCTGCACTGGCAGTTCGGAACAGTATATCCGGGTGTGCGGGTGCTGGGATGGTCCCTCTGTCACCACTGCATTCCCAGCCCTCACGTGGCCTTGCTTGGCTCTGACCCTGACCTGTGCTTTTCTGAAGCACTTTCAGACTTCCTGCCTTGTCATTTTGTGGGTATCTCCCCTCACCAGCCAAGATTATAAACTTCTACTTATTCCCCATGGCATCTGGAACAGGTGTTCACTCTGCATACATTTATTGAGGAACTAGCAAGCGCATTCATTAATTAAATTGCATTCCTTTGACCCAGAAATTTAAGTGAGATGACTTAATATTCATTAAAGAGGGCCAGTGTTCAAGAGCAACAGGTGATGAGTATAGATTTTATAGGGACCTAGAGGATGAGAGGGCTCAAGAAGAGTTGGTGGTGACTGTGGTGGAGCCCACTGGGTGAGGGATCCCACACAGGGCCCTCCTGCCCCCAGGGTCAAGCCCAGCTCCTTAGCAAGGAACAAGGGGCCAAGGAGCAAAGGGTCCCTGGCCTCTTTCCAGCACCCCATCACACCTCCCCTGTTTTTCCTCAGCTCCGCCTTCTACTTCTCCCCTAAGGAGTTTGCTTTCTCTGGTTTCTGTACCCGTGTCACTCCCTCTGCCCAGAATGAACTCCATGTCCCTCATACAGTCCCATTTAATTAGAACCTGCTACCCTATATGGAGCGCTTGTCACAGCTGGCAGCTGCCTGGACACATTACGTAGATTCCCTTCCTTACTGCTCACACCTGCTTTTTGGGTAGATGTCATCCCCTTACAGGTGAGGACACTGAAACCCAGAATTGGTAAGTCACAAGTGTCATAAGAGGTGGAATTGTAACTTGACCACAGGTCAGTCTTTCCTAAATGGAAGCTTTCTCTCCCACTCTTGTAGAGAGGGAGCCACCTTGATCCCCTGAAGTCCCCCACTGTGCTCTCTAGGACCTGAGGAGAGCAGAGTCTGCACCCCATCAGCCAAATGCACCAGACCAGGACAGAGAAGACAGTCATCTGGTAAATCTTCCCACAAGGACTGCTGTTCTGCTTTCACTTTGGCTAACAGATGATAAGGAAGCTGTTAATAGACCCTTATTCTTTTTTTTTCTTTTTTTGACAAGGTAGTCCTGGAACTCACTATGTAGTTCGTGCTGGGCTTAAACTCAGTGACCCTCCTGCCTCAGCCTCCCTGTTGGGAGAATTCCAAGAGACAGGAGAGACGAATGGGAATCAGAAGGACTTTATTTCAGGTTTTAGGGAAACACTGGCTTAACAGACTCCTGTCCAAAGGAAGAGCCATGAACAAAGAAAAGCTTTTATACATTTGATGGGAGAGGAGTGGTCTTTCTAGTAATGTAGCAAGTGAGTTTAACAGAACAGGACAAAGGTAACTTTGTAATTTAGCCTGGTGAGAAGACAGAGCCTTGGGCTTGAGATTTAGCTCAGTGACACTGTGAATGCCTGGCAAGCACAAACGTCCTGAGTTTGATTCTTGGTACCAAAAAAAAAAAAGAAGACAGAGCCTTATAAATTGTATAAGTGCAGAGTGTCATAAACTTTGTTTACCGGACATAGTTGTTGATTTTATCTGTACCAGAACAAGGAGTTAAGCTATAGGGAGAGGGGGATGATCCAAGGTTGGAGGGAACTCCCCAAGGCTGGGAAGAACTTATTCTTCTTTAAATCCTGCTTCATTCCCCACTTTGATGCTTTCTATAACAAGTTTTAATAGAGAGCATCATCTTATCATCATTATTATCAATTTTTTCATCACAATTGGGTGCTCAGTATAACCTATTGAGCAGAGTTTGGTACTTGGTTAAGCCCATCAGTTGAGTGGTGGTGTGTCTGTCTATCAGAGTCTCAATGGCCAACTGAATGTTTTTCACAAGTAGGGGTAATAGACAAGGGAGAATTATAAAAAAGATGATAAGAAATTTATGTTGTTATTGTGATTCTATGTTGATCCACAAGCTTGGCCATGCATGGACTGGTCAGCTTCTGGAGTAACCAGAGGAGGGCTGCTGTTTCCTCAGGCTTCTGCTGTGTGTAGACGAGTCAGCTTCCAGGGTGACTAGAGTAGGAGTGTTTTTTCTGGTGACAGCCCAATCTCATTGCAGGATCAGCTGGTTTGAACGGTCTGAATCATGCTGGCTGGTCCACTTGGCTTGAGCTGTTTGCTTTAGCCAACTGTGGTAGCTCTAAGACACAGTTCCTCCAACTTTAACAGCAGTGAGGGTGGACAGGATTACAGTATGAGGCCCATCCTATTCCCATATGGGCCCCAGAATTGTTGGATTTTATTTTATTTTTTGACCCAAACAAAGTCTGTGGGCTTGAAGGAGTGTATTGGGCCGTTATAGTTATGGACATTTTTTCTTCTACCCAGCTATCAATATCTTGTAGGACTACTCTCAAAGCCTGTATTTGTCTTTTCAAGGTCAATTTTCCCTAGTTTACAAAGATCACCCTTAATTTATGATTGGGTGTTGCTGGCTGGACAAAATCACATGAGAATACCCAGTTTATTTGGTGGCGGTGCACCAGACTCAGAGGAGGACCATGGGCAGGACTTTATCCCATCTCAAATGGGTTTCTGAAAATATTTTTTAGCAGTTGTTTGATTGTCCAGTTTATATGTTCCACCTTTCCTGAGCTCTGTGTTCAGTAAGGTGTGTGAAGCTTTCGTTTTATCTTTAATATCGGTGTGAGCTCCTGGACTATCTCAGCTATGAATGCTGGTCCACTTTCTGACACTGTCAGGGTAGTCCAAATCTTGGGATGATGTCTTTTAACAGCACCTTGGTCACCTCTCGTGCCTTTTCTGTTTGGGTGGGGTAGGTCTCAACCCATCCTGAGAAGGTACAGACAAGCACCAATATATATTGATAGACACTGGCTCAACGCAATTTAGTAAAGTCCATAAGCAAGTTTTCACATGGGGAAGCTCCTGTTTCTTGGATACTTGGGGGCCAGGTGGGCCATTGTCTTGGGTTGTTTGGGGAACAGGTTAAGCATTGCTTACAAAAACAGCTCGACCAATGGCAGCAAGCCATGCACATAGAAATGTTGGCCCAGTAACATCTCTGGACCTGACTTTCCCGTATGAGACTCCTGATGGAATTGTCTTATGAACCCAGGCTCAACATTTTGGGGATGGCTAGCCACCCATCAGCAAACTTCCATCACTCCCCCTTTACATATTCTCTACTTTCTCTGGCAAACCAGGCTCTTTTATCTGAGGAGTAGCTCGGGGTCTCTGGGAGAGGAGGCTCCAGGATGAGGATCATGGCTAGGGCCCCTCTTTTTTGCGGGGAGGGAGTGATGCCATAGCAGCCTGCCTCACTTCTCTGTCTGCTTTTTGGTTTCCTGTGGTTTCTAATGGTCCAGTCTGTTGGTGCCCTCTCTGGTCCATCAAGGTTATGACTGAGTGTGGTATTTGAATGGTCAGTTGTTGTCCCAAGGTTAGCTTGTCAGCTTCCTGGGCCAGCAGGGCAGTGGCAGCTAGTGCCCTGAATTGTGGAGGTCATCCTAGGGCCACAGAGTCTAATTGTTTTGACAAGAATGTCATCAGGTGATGCCAGGATCTCTAGACCTGGGTTAAAACTCTTATGGCCATTCTTTTTTGTTTAGAAAGGCTTGATTATATTTGGCAATCCTATGGCTGGGGCCTGGGTCAAAGCTTCTTTGATTTGTTTAAATTTTCTCTCTTGGTTAGCTTTCCTGAGGAGGGGCTCCTTTTTCCCCCCTTGTGGCTTTATATAGAGGCTTAGCCATAAGTGAAAAATTTGGGATCTAGATATGGCAGAATCCCATTGTTCCCAGAAACTTATTTGGTGCTGGGTGGTTGGGCCTGGGAGGGCACAGACAGCCTGTTTTTGTTCTGTGTTTACTTGGCATTCTCCCTGAGTCACTATGAAGCCTAAATATTTGACCTGTTGTTGGCAAATTTGTGTCTTTTTCTTGGATACCTTATTATATAGCCTTCCAAAGCAAATGAAGGAGGTCAACTACATACTGCAGCAGGGTGCAGTTGTTTCCTGGTGTGATGAAAGCTTTGAAGTTGGTAGCTAGTGCCCCTCCAAAGACGGTAGGAGAGATTTTGAACTATTGAGGAAGACTAGTCCAGGTTCGCTGTTTTCTTTGTGCCTGTAACAGAATCCTCCCATTAAAATGCAAAGGTGAGCTGGCCTACAGCAGCAAGATGCAAACAGAAAAAGTCATCCTTTAAATCCAAGCAGGTAAGGCAGACAACTCTTGGTCGAATAAGTCCCATTAGTGTGTACAGATTTGGCCTGTCCTGGTCTGTATTTATTTGTCCTTGGCTTATGTACTGGCAAGAGTGGGGTGTTCCAGGATGACTGGCATCTAGCCAAGATTTTATGTTTTATGAACCACTTTAAATGTCCTTGAATGCCTTGTATGGCTTCCCGGGGGAGGAAGTATTGGTGAATTTGAACTGTAGTTGCTCCTGGCTTTAGATCTATTATTACCCGTGTTTGATTTACAGCTAGCCCCAGTGGGTTGTCTTCAGTTTACACACTGAGAATCTCATGTGCCAGTCCATGTGGACTTTTCACCCCCTATATCACATCTTTTAGGGTGGCAGAATAGTCTCTTCTCTGGTACCCCAGTGGCTCTTATAATAGTCATATTTGGGGGTTTTTTTGGATAATGGCCTAATAGGTTGCATCATCATTGAGTGCTTGGCTCCTCTATCTACCTTAAAGTCTATCAGTTGGCTTCCTACTCTCATTGTACTGGAATCTTTAGTTCTTGTCAGTCTAATGAAGTAAGCATTGGTTTTTCTGGGGGTGGGTGATAGATAGCCTTTAGCAAGTGGTTCCTACTTTGGAATTTTCATCATCTCTGTCATTTCCTTCCCCTTTTTGATCTTTGTCTTTCTTTGTGAGCATTGTTGCCATCAGATCTGTTTTTTTCTTTCTTTTTTTTTGAGCCTTCAGTTAGCCTTTCATCTTGCCTCCCAGTCTTGGTCAGTTTACACTTTGGTGGCCACCTCTATAAGCTGGGTTGCATTCATATTGACAAAACCCTCTAACTTTTGTAGTTTGTGCCTGATATCTCCCTGGGTTTGTCTTACAAAGGCAGCATTTACCATGTGCTGATTATCAATAGCCTTGAGTGATCCAAAAGGGGGCTGGGACACCACCCAAGGCTGGGAAGAACTTGTTCTTCTTTAAGTCCCGTTTCACTAAGTATCTACCATAATTTAAAACAGTGCAGCACGTATAATAAATTATCCTTTGGCAGAATAAAAGGTCTTATTAGCTTTGTGAGAAGATGTCTACTTTCATTAAAGGGCCTTTTATGATGCTTCTATCATACAGAGGTTCTAATTTATTTGAATTCAGGTTTACAAAGTGCAGGACTTGGGTAGAGTTGGAAGAAGACACAAGTGGGGCTAATGAGGGATCTGTGCTCAGTGACATCCCTGACTGAATTTGCTTTTGCTTTATCTTGCTGTGTGTTGGAGGGTGGAGAGCAGCCTTTCCTGGCCAGAGATCCCCGGAGTGATAACCTGAGGGGAGAAGAGACCTGGAAGGGTGAGGAAAGCCAGGGAGGAGGAGGATTCCAAGGGAGGCATCCTGACCCTGTGGCAGGCACTCCTGGTAGAGGCCCCCACACTTCTTTTCTGCCTGCTGTGGCCTTGTACAGCCACAGTTCCTTCCTGTCACCTCTCTGCTCCCAGCTTCCTCCCAGGCTTTTGGCCTTATAGGTCCCAAGGAGCTGGCTCCTGGCCCTAGGCTGGGAGGAGAGGCTGGCTCCAGGTCACAGCCCTTTCCTGGCCCTTCGGTGAGTTCACTGTATTCTACCTTTAATCCTGCTTTATCTACAGGACATTTTTATTCACTTGATGGTCGTGTTTCTGCATCATCTTAGAACAATACTTTAAAGATTTTTCATTGTTCCTATCTTTGAATGTCTCCCTAATACATCTTTCAGCAGAAGAGCTGAGTTGCTGGCATGTGATTGGCATGTAGCCAAGGTCTGTAGGACCCCAAGCAACACTCATGTGTGTGGTCACCTGAAGTTACACATCCATGTGTCCACACACTGCCTGGTATGGCTAACGGGATGGGCAAATACATGGTTGGTGGAATGATTAGAGAAAAAATGGTACTGTTTTAGGAGTTGATTATGAACCACAAATTTTTAAAGAGACAATGGTTTGGTGTAGTCAGTCAAAGTTTTGGATCTAGGCAGATTGAGGTTCAAGTCCTGGATCCTTTCTTTACTAACTGTGTAATGTTGAATCAGTTACTTATCCTCTCCTTTTATTTTCGTACACTAGTTTCTCCATATTCCATATAGGCCTTTGCAGAGTTAATATCAAATGAACTCTAAATGTAAAAGAGTATTCATATAAACATTCAAGAATATTTTCCCCTTCAGAATTATGACAAAACCAAAACCCTTACCCTTAACTTCCACTAGAAAGTAAAGAGCATAAAATACTTGTTTTGGTTTTTAAAAATTTTTATTATGGAACATAATAAACATATGTCAAGATGAAAAGTATATCCTCCTTCCCCTTTGCCCATCAACTGACTTCAGCATTATTTATATATGACCAGTCTTATCTTACCTGCACCCCCATTTTGCTCTTCCCCTAAATGGAAATTTTAAAAGCAAATCTCAGACACCATAACGTTTTATACTTAACTAATCAGTATATATCCATAGAGACATATAAGTACAATACCATTAGAACACCTTAAAGAATAAACAGTTCCTTAACATCACCTAATATTCACTGTATGTCCAGGTTTTCCTGTCTTATAAATGGCTGTTAACTGTTGGTTTGTTCAAATCAGAATCAAAGAAAGTTCACTACTCTGATTGCTGTCTCCCAAGACACTTTTAATCTATAACTCTTTCACTCACCCACAGTTTCTGTGTGTGTGTGTGTGTGTGTGTGTGTGTGTGTGTGTGGTGCTGGAGATCTGATCCAGAGCCTAGCACAATGGTGTCAAATTCACAGCAAAAACATTGTTAGTTTTTCTTTTAAAACAAAGATGTTAATGTATGAGTTTTTTAAATTTGTTTTAAAAATAACACCTCGCTATTCAAGTTTAATTGCAGTGTTGGCACTTTGGAATAAATAAATGGGGGGCTGGGGATTTAGCTCAGTGGTTCCGCTGCCTGCCTCGCAAGTGCAAGGTTCTGAGTATGATCCCTGGTACCAAAAATAAATAAATAAGTGGGGTTTGGGTTGCAGTTCAGGCATTCAGTCTATAAAAGGTTTGCCATCACTAACCTTCCACATCCCCCCCCCCACTTTATTGTTATTTGTCAAGGAAACTGAAATATCTATCTTAAAGACTTTCCTACATACCAGATCTGGCTGACTTGGTTAATTCCCCCAAATCATGAGCCCCATGGGGCACCACTCTGAGTCACAGCCATGGCTAGCTCCGTGGGAAGTTGCCATAGCATAAATCCCAGGATCGAGTGGGACACTGAGCACCTCATCACCCCTCTGCTTCCAGGCCAGATCAGAGTCAGAAAAGGCACTGCCTGACTCATTCATTTTAAGTCTCCAGAGTCAGAGTCCACAGTCAATCTGTTCATGATTATGCTGTATTCAATAACAAAACTGCCCCAGAGGCATTTAGGAAACCTAGGTTCAGTGAAATTTAGCAAGAAGTATGATGACTGATTTAAAGACTGTGCTGCTTTTTCTGAAACTATAGCCCAACAACAAAAGCACAGATGAATTACAAGAACTTTTGACAAAGTGACAAGCACTTTCTCCTTGATCTCTGAGCCGGGCTAGGACTAAGACAGTTTCAGCCTGAGGGACTTGAGCTAGTTGGAAATACCTAGTCACCTAACTTAGTGTGGATGTTTCTTTGATGCTGGTTCACATCAATATAAAAATATACATTTTTTTTTTAATCAAACCTGTAGTGCAAGAAAAAGGAGTGCCTTCAGCAGTGATATTTAAGCAAGGGATTATGCATTCTTGGCTCCTAGTTTATAAAAATTGCATGCTTTCTCAAGTATAATGTTTCTATCAAAAGCACAGTAGTTTTAGTCAGAAAGGACTAGTCAGGAAAGACATTTTTGAAAACAAATACTAAAAACAAGGACTAAATACAGAGTAAAGACTGGCAGTTTTATTTTCACAGCAAGTAATAGTATTGAAGAAGCTTAGTTAAGAGTATTCAGTAGCTTTCAAATCACATCAGTTTTCCAGGTATGGTCTTGCTTTGTGTGTGTGTGTGTGTGTGTGTGTATGTGTGTGTGTGTACGTGTTCATGAGCACTTCTCTCCCCTCTGTACATCACAGAGTCCTCCATCTGGCCAGGCTCATGACACAGCAGAGCTGAGTCACATTGCTTTAGAGCCCCGCTGGGTCAGTATTTGCACAGACCTGTATCTCTGTGGTATTCAAGTGCAGAATCCAGGGGTTCTTTTCTGTCAGATCCTTGAGGGTGTTCCACATTCCACAGAGGCTGCCCAGTGTCACCCTGCGTGTGATTGGGTGAAGGTGAATGCAGAGTAAAGTCCACACATCACACAAGGAAAAAAAAGATGCTTCTGGAGAAGACTAAATTTGCACTCTGATGATTTACAGCTCTGAACCCTAGGCAGCAGGCATGACCCTTTGCAGCCTGCTCATGTCCCTTACCATACGGAAAAACTGAGCAGTTGCTAAACAGAAAGAAAGAGGAGCCTACAAGAGCCTAGATTGTTTTTTTTTAACCAGGGCCTTCACACTGAGTTACCCCGCTCGATTTTTAGTTTTCAAATGCATAGGTGTCTGTCTCACGTGGGTTGCTCCAGCTGCAAACATAGCAGCCATTTTAACAGGTATAAAGTAGCCCAGATAGGCACTAGAATCCCACTTTAATGATTCTTAGCTCAGTTCAGAGAGGTATAGTGACTCCTGGCAGAATCAGTGTTAGAATGCAAACGTGTGAGTAATGTAAGGAGCACCAGCCCTGGGCAGGACACTATCCTGGAGATTCAGAATTACCAGAAACAGTTGCATCCTTAGGGAGCAGTCTAAACACACCTGTGCCACGGCCTCCTTCTTGGCAACAGCTAGTCTTTTCCTGTGACTGATCTCCCCAGGCTTCCCCCTCACGCTCAGAAAAACTGTTGATTGACCCAGACCTTGCTGGGGACTCTGCACCTCGACATCTCATTGCTGAGACGCCAGGCTCCTATCTGAGTTGGAGCGACTCTAGTTTTATGCTTCATTCTGGAAATTGATATTAACATACTGTATTTTATATTCTACTTACAGAATTTCCACTTGTTAGTTCATTACTAACAAGTTAGTTGCTATTTGTTCATGCATTTCAGTGGAGTATTTTCCTTTACCTAATTGAGCGTAGTTGCAATACATCCTTTAAAATCTTTACCTGCCAATTTCAACATTTGAATTAACTCAAGATTGAGTTCTTGTTGATTGTCTTTTTTTTTACTTAAGAATGAGTCACACTTTACTGATTCTTTTTTTCCTTGTCAAAAAGTTATATATTGTATACCACATGATATTTTGAAAAATGTACACATTGTAGAATGACTAAATCAAGCTAATTACTATAAGCATCACATGACATACTTATCAATTTGGGGGAGTGAGGACAATTAAAATCTATTCTTTTAGTAATTTTCCTGTGTACAATTCATTGTTAGTAACTACAGTCACTGTGCTGTACAATAGACTTCTTGAACTTGTTCTTCCTAACTGAAATTGTGTAACTTTTTTTTGCTACATCCCCAACCCAAACCTTTTAAAATTTTTTTTTATTTTGAGACAGGATCTAGCTAAGTCACTAAGTTGCCCAGGCTGGGCTTGAATTTGTGATCTTCCTGCCTCAGCCTCCCAGAGTTTGGAATTACAGGCACAAGCCACCGTGCCCTGCTTAAAATTTTGTACCTTTGCTCACTGACTCCTCAACCCCATCTGATCCCCCACCCCATCCCTGGGCCCCTGGGAAGCACCATCCTCCTCTGCTCTATGAGTTTAACCTTTTTAGATCCCACATCCTGAGTCAGATCAGGCAGTATTTGTCTTTTTGTGCCTAGTTTATTTCACTTAACACAGTGTCCTCCAGCTTCATCCATGTGGTAGCAAATGACACAGTCTCCTTAAAGGCCTGTTAGTATGCTCCTGATTAGGTGCATCACACTGTCTTTATCCATTCTTCTGTTGGTGAACACGAGGCTGACTCTGTGTCTCTTCTGCTGTGAATAATGGGTTTGCAACATGGGCATGAACATGAATGTGCAAATGTCTCTTGGACACACTGACTTCATTTTCTTTGGATACATCCCCAGTAGTAGCATTGCTGAATCATGGTAGTTCTATTTTTTAATTTTTTGAGAAACCTCATACTGTTTTCCAAATGGCTGTGCTAATTTACATTCCTGTCTGCCCCCCACCCCACCCTACCCAGGCAGAACAAAAAAACATCTCATAGCAGCTGTTCACTGAGCTCTTCACACCTACAAAAAAATGTACAGTAACAGAAAGCCAAAACACAGCTTCAGAAGAATAAAAAACATGTACCCAGCACACCCAGAAACACCTGCAAGCCCAGATGCCCAGCAGCCACAAAAGACATCCTGTTTCCCAGCAGACCTCTCCCTCCCCAAGTCTCAACCTCCCCATCCCCTCTCAACTTCCCCCTCCCCTAGTCTCAACCTTCCCCTCAAGTTTCAGAAATTTCCACTCTTCCCCCATGACCTCCCTCCCCCTCCCTAAACCACCTTATAAGAACCTCCTCTTGCCTGCCCTGGGGGCCAAGGATCTTTGCATTCTTGGCCCACCTGCACCTTGGATAAAAGAAACTCTGCTTGTTGCTTTAACTTCGTCTGACTCAGTGGTCTTGGTTGCACCTCAGTTTACCCTAACACCTACCAGTAGTGTAGAGTTATTCACTTGTTTCCTTTGGTTCACATCCTTGCCTATGCCCGTTATCCTCATTTACTCATGACAGGTCTAAAGTACATGTGAAGTCTCTCATTGTGTCTTTTTTGTTTTTGGTACCAGGGAATCAAACTCGGGTCCTTGCGCTTGCGAGGCAGTCTCATTGTGGTTTTACTTTGCACTTCCTTGATGACTAGTGATGCTAAATATTTTTTCATATACCTGTTGGCCCTGTCTGTATACGCTATCTTTGGAGAAATGTCTGTTTAGTTCCTTTTCTCATTCTGAAATTGGGTTGTTCCCTTACTGTTGAGTGACTTGAGACCCTTATGTGTTTTGGGTATTAGATTTGGATATTAGATATCAGGAATATGATTTTTTAATATTTCCTTTCCATTCTGTAGATTGTCTTCTTTGCTGTTGATAGTTGTTTTGGCTATGTAGAAGCTTTAGCTTAATGCGATCCCATTGGTCTATTTCTGCTCTTGTTGTCTGTGCTTTTAGGGTCATAGCTAAAAACTCATTCCCAGAACAATGTCATTGAGCTTTTCTGCTGTGTTCTCTTCTAGTCCTTTCTAAAATAGTTCTGGGTCATTTTGAGTTGAGTTTTGTATATGGTGTGAGTTGAGGGGGGGTCCAGAGTTCAACATTTTCATTTAAAAGGTGGTTAGATCTGGTAAAACCTTCCAATTTTCCTTATACTGAATGGTTTTGGATTGTACCCTGGACATTGTTGCGCTACAAAGACTCTGGGTCTTGTTATATTCCTTCAGGGAGTATTAGCTGCCTTAGTAGTCAGTTAATTTGGCTAGACCCAAACTGCAAGCTCTCTTGAGCAAAGCTCTAATATCACCCCAGTTCTTTTCTCCTTAGTAGAGGTTCTTTGCCTCTGATCTGTACAGGCATGGTTTAAGGGTAAGCCAAACTCTAAGGCAGAATTTACACTGGGATTTAGGGCTTCCTATCTCTGGCTTTTTCTTTTCTGGTCTTCAAACTTTGTGTGTGTGAGTGAGTGTGTGTGTGTGTGTGTGTGTGTGTGTGTGGTGTTGTGTTTCTTTTTGAGACAGGGTCTCATTCTATATTCCAGGCTGCCCTCAAACTCACAGCAATCCTCCTGCCTCAACCTCCCAAGTGCTAGGATTACAGGTGTGTGCCACAACATCTGGCTTCTGGTCTCCTAACTTTCCAATGAGTAGGAGCTTCTGACCAGCTGGCTACATATTGAGGGTTCCCATGGCCTCCTCCTTAAACTCAATTAATTTGTTAGAGTGGCTCACAGAACTTTGTCTTCTCATTCTTTGGGTCATATAGGCTGTTCTTTTTCTGTCTGAGTTTTAGTCAACTTTTATGGCACTATTCTGATAAAGGGAAAACTTCTCTCCTCTCCTACACAACACTGACACCTGCTATGTGGAGGAATTGTCCTATACCCCATGCAATCAGTTCTCCAGCAGACACCAGCTAAGTATCCTCAAAATTAACTCAATCCTGACACTGTCTGCTTGAGGTAGAATCAGATTGCACAGGCAAAGGGTTCCGTTCTATGAGACCATTTTCCACTTCAGTCTGGCCCTCCAGAAATTCCGACCAACCGGCTGTGTACTACAGGCCTCCAGGGCTTTCTCCTCTGAGTCTGTTTTGCTACAGCACCTCACAGAATCAGGGAAACACTTTACTTATGCTTTCCCAGTTGTCTAAAGGGAATCACAAAGATACTTGTGAACACCAGGATGGGAGAGGTGCATAGGACAAGACATGTGGGAAGGGGTGTGGTGCCCCGTACCCTCTCTCTCTAATCTCTCCTTGGTCTTTCCTGTGAGCAGCTCCCATCCTGGAGCTATGGAGGGACCACTAACCCCTAGTTAGCTCATGAGCGTACAAAAGAAATTCTTTTCACTCTAGAGATTCCAAGAATTTTAGGACCTATATGCCAGAAAATAAGAACATGACCAAATATGTTTTTCACAATATCACAGACTGACTTCTGCCACTTTGAAGCCAAAAGCCACCGAAAACAAGAATCTAGTGTCATCCTTTTTTCCAGGATTCACCCCTCCTCTCTACAGCCCTCCCCTTCTTCCATCCTGTGAACCTAGATGCCTCCTGGGCGTGGATGGACAGCTGTCCGGCCAGTATACCCAGTTTGTCACTTTTATCTAAGGGATGGCTGGTCAGGTACTGGGAGAAGAACCTTTCCTTTTGTAGCAATACATCTCTCTGTTTTAAGTTCTTTGCAGGAAGGATTCTACTCCTGAAAAACAACCAAAAGTTCAAAAATCCATTATACTTGTCCAGCTCCCGGCCAAGTTTTAAAATCCTCTGACAGCACTCTGAGACCCGAATATCCAGCCTTTGTTGTGAGCATTCTCCTTATCAGACACCTCGTCTTTTTTCTAAGTAGTTTCTTTTCTTCTTGACTCATCTTTCCAAGACCCAATAAAGACTCTATGTCCCCATCTCTTATCCTCAATGGCAGGATTTTAGCAGAACTCCTTAGAAGGAAAAGATGATTGAATTCCTGCTGCTAAATGTTGCTTTTTATCTGATTTACATTTCAAATGGATTTCTTTTTGATGGAAGTGGATAATAAAAGGAAGAAGTGTATAGCTGAACCTTTATCTTGAATCTGATTGATGCTTCACAGAGCCTGGTTGGGCTGACGTGTGCCTTGAGATAAGCCAGGGCGCATTCTAGAACAAAGCCAAGGCCATCAGCCTGGTGTTAGTGGTCAAGAGCATGTGCCATCCTGCTCAGAAAGCAGGCAGCAAGAAGACTGAGATGATAGGTACCTTGTGATTCTATCAGGAGGTAACCAGAGGCACTGGTTCACACTCAGATATGTAGACTTGGGACTTGTACTCTAAACATGTAAACTAAAGATGGTAGAGGAAAACTGACAGAGACAAGGTTCATTGAATTGGGAGGCCTGGATCTTACTTGAAGGTGCCACATGCTCAAGAGCCTTTAAGAGCTCTGTTTCACTTTCTGTGTGGATTTTCTTATGGGGAGGGATGGATTTCACAGGATGGCACAAATTAACTGGCAGAAGCGTGTGTGTGGAGGCACCTGGTGGAGAGGTGTGGTTTGTGTACACCGACAGGGTGGGACGGAAAGAGAAAGCCTTGTTTATTCCTTCCTGTTGTCACTGAGCCTTTCCTGTCATCCACTGGGCAGACCTCTGAAAGTATATTGCTCACTTTTGTCCCTTGGACGAGCAAGTTTAAAAGTTTCTGCTTGTATCAAAACAGTATTTCACAGTGTCCTGGGTTAGCTTATTCTCTGCAGTCTGTCCATGTGTGATCTGGGTTTCTCCAACCATTCCCCTGTGAAGAAAATGAGAAACAAGCAGAAGTAAAAATATACCTTCTACATGTCTCTTTTGCCTTTTTTTTTTTTTTTTTTTTTTTGGTACCGGGGATTGAACTCGGGTCCTTGCGCTTGCGCAGCAGGGGCAAAACCACTGAGCTAAATCCCCGGCCCTCTTTTGCCTTTTTAAATCATATGTTTTTTTAAATTTTAATTTTCCAGAGTCCAAAGCAACAAATCCCACCTTGAATCCCCGGTCATTCCTTCTCAGGAATTCCAATGATGTATTTGAACAGTTCCCTATGGGGGAGGAAGAGGAGAGAAACGAAAGCACATTGACGGAAATCAGAAGCCTCTCCTTCAACAAGAGCAGACCTCTCCAGAAGCCACCCCCGGTGTTCATCTCAAAAGATGCTTCCAGCTACCTGACCAGCTCCTGGCTGACCATCTTTGTCCCCTCTGTCTACACCTGTGTGGTCCTTATCAGCCTCCCCCTGAACCTCCTGGCCATCGCTGTGTTCGTTCTGAAGATGAAGGTCAAGAAGCCGGCCGTGGTCTATATGTTACATCTGGCCACAGCGGATGTGCTCTTTGTGTCCGTGCTGCCCTTTAAGATCAGCTATTACTTTTCTGGCAGCGACTGGAAGTTCGGCTCTGAGATGTGTCGCTTCATCACCGCGGCCTTCTACTGTAACATGTATGCCTCCATCATGCTCATGACGGCCATCAGCGTGGACCGCTTCCTGGCTGTGGTGTACCCCATCCAGGCCCTGTCCTGGCGCACCATGGGGAGGGCCTCCTTCACCAGCCTGGCCATCTGGGTGATGGCCATCGCTGGGGTGCTGCCGCTTCTCCTCAGAGAGCAGACCGCCCAGGTCCCAGGGCTCAACATCACCACTTGCCACGATGTTCTCAATGAAACACTGCTTGAGGGCTTTTACTCCTACTACTTCTCGGCCTTCTCCGCAGTCTTCTTTTTCGTGCCCCTGGTCATTTCCACCATTTGCTACGCGTCTGTCATCCGATGTCTTAGCTCTTCCACTGTTGCCAGTCAGCACAACAAGTCTCGGGCTGTGTTCCTATCAGCAACTGTCTTCTGCATCTTCCTCATCTGCTTTGGGCCAACGAATGTCCTCCTGATTACGCATTACTTGTTCCTGTCCCACAGTCCTGCCACCGAGGCCGCCTACTTTGCTTACCTCATCTGCGTTTGCATCAGCAGCATGAGCTGTTGCATCGACCCCTTGATCTACTATTATGCCTCCTCCGAGTGCCAGCGGCACCTCTACAGTATCTTGTGTTGCAAAGAAAATGTAGATCCCAATAGTTACAACAGCAGCGGTCAGTTGATGGCAAGTAAGATGGATACCAGCTCTACTAACATGAATAATAGTATCTACAAAAAGCTGTTAACTTAGGAAAAGTGACTGCTGGTCCATTAAAAAGAAAGGTTAAAAAAGTGAAAAGTACAGGGATTCTGTTTGTCTCTGGCAAAACTACTTCATCATCTAAAATAACAAATGTATGATTTGCATGCCTACTTCTTAGGAGAGCACAAATATTGGTTAATTACCAGAAAAAATTATAGGAATGGAAAACAGTGGTATTCCAGGGAAGGATTGCCAGTGCTACAATAACTGAATGTCACTTTTTATATATAGATACAGGTGACATATATATGTGTGTGTGTGTGTGTGTATACACACACGTGTATTATCTGCAGCACAGTATAGATTAGGCACTTTGAGACCCTCTCTTTTTTCCCCTGGAAATTATAGAAAAAAATCTCTGATTCTCTGACTTTATATGCAAAGTCTAGGTTGGTGAAGTTTAGCCCTGAACATCTGAAGATGTCCAACAGCAGTGACAGATTCCATGACTTACACATGATGGCATACATATATATGTCACTTATTTTGCAAATAAATATATTTTGAAATTGTTTGACAGCAATGTTTCACTAATGGAAGGATGAAATTTGGTAGTATCTGTGTGTAGAAAAAGTTCTAGTGTTTCGCATTTTAAACATATCAAAGTTTCAATTTTGAAAATTGTCAAAACAAATGAAAAGCCCATTTGCTATGGTCAGCAGTGTGATGTTTTACATACTGTATACATGAACTGAGACCGAGCAGGACCCCACTAGTGACCGCAGACTGCCTTTCAGAGCAACCCACCTTGAGAGCTGGACATGAGGACTCCAGACAGCGGATCCAAGACAGAGGTGTCCTGCTGAGCCTCCTGGGAACCAGCGAGACCAGGCCATCAAGCTGGCGCCATCATCTGGGCTCCCTGTGATGGCTTGTGGTGACCTGATCATGTCTGTTAGAAACTGGCAACACAGAATGTGACGTCCAGGAGGCAACAGCCATGAGAGACTTCTTTGCCTATCTTGGGAACAGAGAGGAAGGCGTATTCCTGTCCTGCAGGTGTCCCCAATGGGTTCAGGGCCTGCAGAGTGGAATGGGACTGAACCCTGCCCTCGGCAGAGCAGAGGGGACGATACAGGGATAGCGCTCGATGTATTGTACTAAACACGAAGCAGTGTTTCAAGCCAGATGTCACCCAGGGTATTCACATAAGCAAGATCTGTCCACTAAAGAGCTTTGAACCTTTGGGTTTCTGCTTCCAATGGTTATTACTTAAAATGAAAACAACAGAGGATGTGTATTTTTAAAAAATAAGTCCTTCAGTCTACATCAACTGGACAGTATTTATTTATAAATGTTTTGTTCAATAAGTTACTCAAGTTTTCTTTTAAGACTCATTTATGTCAGGCTGATTAGAAATAACAGAAGAAAATGGATTTGTCATTGAAATCTAGGAAAATTCTGTATTTTTCACTTTCCTTTAAAGTTAATGAAATGATTTTTAAAGCATTTTTTAACCCTAAGTTAAGTATTACACATAGAAAATCTTCATAGGTTTGGCAAAGTAATTTGAAAATTAGGTTGAAATCTTTTTTTTTCCTGATTAAAAAGTGATGGTATTTTAAACAACCAAAAATAAAAGCAAGAAAGTGGGGAAGTTGCAAGGCAAACGTTTATCTATTTAAAAGAGCAAAGGGCTGGGGATTTAGCTCAGTGGTTCTGCTGCCTGCCTTGCAAGCGCAAGGACCCAAGTTCGATCCCCGGTACCAAAAAATAAATAAATAAATAAATAAAAGAGCAAAGTATTTCCAAATATCAGAATAATTTACATAAGAATAATATAACTATTGTGAGTAGAAGCTAGTACTGATTTTATTAACTGAGTTACTATATTATCTAAATCAGAGATTTACTGTCATTGTTTAGTCTGTATATATTAAAACACCTATCATCACAGTACTTATAAAATATAATTTCAGTTTTTATATTCACTCTTTTTAAAAATATCATGTAACCTATATTAATAAACATGAAAACGCACTTGGTATCTCTCTGGAATAAATTATCTTTATATCCTTTGAGCACACTTTTACACACTTTCACGTATAGCTGCAGAACATTTGGTGACTGGGTGATCTGCAGAGGTCTCTGGAGCCTTCAGGGAACCACAGGACTGGTGAAGTCACAGAAGGCATTTCTGGGGCCTCTTACCACCCAGACCCAGAAGGTTGGAGGGAGGAACACGCTGACCTTGGCACTGCCCTCCGGTCTCTGGCTGGTGCCTCCCCCAAGCCAGAGGCCACGGGAACACACTTCATACAGGTCTGCTTCCTTAGGCATGAAGAATAGATCTGGTAGAATAAATCGAGATTTTAAAAAAATACAGCACAGTAAAGGCATTGAGTGATTAGTTTTGTTTGGGTTTTTTTAGCCCTCTTCAGGAAAATTTAGGCTTATAACATTGAACATATATTCAGATTCCTGGCTTTTATAACTATCATTTTTTTCTAGTGAGAGAGAAAGAAATTAAATATAAGAACAGGGAGGAAACACATAGAAGAGCTGCCCTGCCTCCTGTGTGTGTGGGACAATCCTTTGTCATCTAGCATGCCCTCAGCAGAGGGGAGCAGGGGAAATTGAAAGCAAGATGGCTCAACCTCTGAGAACTGAAAATCAATAAAAAGTTTTCAGTCAAGTATTTCTAGACTTGATAGCTAATGCACATCTGTAATCCCACCACCCTGGAAGGCTGAGGCAGGAGGATCCAAAAGTTACTGGGCAAGTCCCTGATTCAAAAAGAAAAAAGTTAAAGTTTAAAAATGTAGCTCCAGTACCACCAGAAAAAAAAAAAAGAAAAAATTCTGGATTCATAGTCAATGGAGAAATTATTTTAGCTAAACAAGAATTTTGATAACAGAAAATTCTTAAATTTAACACAAGCTTTTCAAGTTTCTGAGGCCATAGATAAATTAAATGAAGTCAGATTTCTGCTCATGACCACCAGAAACAGAATCCTCTCAGGCTGGGGATTTAGCTCAGTGGTTTCAGCACCTGCCTAGAAAGCGCAAGGTCCCGAGTTGGATCCCCAGTACCAAAAAAAGAAAAAAGAAAGAAGAAACAGAATCCTCTCTCCAGCCAAAAAGTAACCTTTAAAGTCTTCTACTATTATTTTTCAAATTATAGTTGAGTTGAAAAACACACTTGAATTTTATTAAAACAAAAATGTTTAGGGGCTGGGGATTTAGCTCAGTGGTTCCAGCGCCTGCCTCACAAGCACAAGGTCCTGACTTGGATCCCCGGTACCAAAACAAAAACCAAACAAACAAACCAAAAAAAAAAAATGTTTGGGTTTTTCCGCACCAAGTCAAAAATAGCTGTTTTGGGGAAATGGAATATATGGCTGTCAAATATACAGTTGGAAACTTTTAAGTTATATTTCCAAATTTAAGAAATTAGGAAAGCTGGCAGCACATCCTGGAGGAATCCCTGAGTTTCAGAGCAAGTGGAAAATGTTAAGCAATGTTTATGACCAGCTTCATGAATTTCTGAGGCCAGGGCTTCTGAGAGCAGTTTACCTTTACCCTGGAGCAATAATGATAGTTACAGAAAAAACATTACCACCAACAGTAATTTCCTGAAGTTATTAGAATGTTGTGTGGCCAGGCCTTTCTGATTACTAGATTAATATGTACCTGGTGAGAAACTAACCACAGGATAATGCTAATTATGCCTTAGGATGGCTTGGAATTGAGTGAACTACATCTGAGGAAGAGGAGAAATACAATCCCCAGTACCAAAAAAAAAAGAAAAATGGAGAGAGAGATGACCCAATGCAAAACTCTGAGACCCACTTGGGACATCTGTGAGAGTTTAAAACCAACTTGAAACATGAAGATGCTACTTGTCTCTTTTAGTCTGATGTTTTCACAAGTGAATGGTTGAATTTTCCAGAAACTACTTGACGTGATAGTACAACCAGGTGAATACAGAAGCAGACAGGAAAATTTATTTTAAAGAGTGCAAAAATGTAAACACTGCAACTCCTTATTAAATCATGGTTTGGGGAATAAATTATATTTAAGAAAATACAGTATTTGTCAAAAGTAAGGAATTTATTGTTTTAAGCTAAAATATTTTCCAAACTTCTCCATTTTAGTGTCAAATACGGAAAATGTTGTTAGATAAAATCAGTGGTATCCTGGTAAGTTGGGGCACCAGAAAAAGCCCTGATTTGTAGCATTCACCAATTTCAGTGGTGTAAATACTCCTTACATTGCCAATTTCAAGATTCTAACAGTTTAACCGTTGGCTTGAAAAATTCATGGACACTGAATTTGTGTAAGTACAAGCTGACACCAACACACCATGGGATATAACACACATAAACAAAGGTTCTTTGTGCTTCTCAGTAGTTTAAAGTATATTAAGGTGACCCAGGCCAAAGAAGCTTGAGGGGCCGGGAATTTAGCTCAGTGGTTCTGCCGCCTGCCTCAAAAGCGCAAGGACGAGTTTGATCCCCGGTGCCAAAAAACAAACAAAGAAGCTTGAGAGTAATTGTTCTTATACAAGATTTCCCAACTTACAGAAGACAGAGAAACTGGTAATAATGATAAAGCAAACAGGAGGAAAGAGTTGATTGATGGCTGCTGGCCACCATATTGGCTTTCCTGATGTCCCACGGGTCTTGAAGCAATAGAAACTGACTCAAGTCTCCAGATATGATGTGGCCCACAGGGTGGGAAGCCCTGTGTGAGCCCTGGCTTTCAGCCAGCTGATGTCTAAAGGGAAGAGGGGCTGTCATGGTTTGGGGCCATCAGGCCAAGAGGTAGTTCAAATCAGCAGCAGGTTCTACCCATGCAGGCAACCCTAGAAAGTGAAGATCAGCCTGCACGTTTGTGGCCAGGAGCACGCTGACTGCATGCTGGTCTAGAATCACTTGAGGAACCAGAGGTCAGACTCGGCGGCATCTCAGAATTCAGATAACATGGATTGTATGGGACTCTACCCAGGTGGACATGACTCAGCCAGTGGAGAGATTAGCTTTAGAAGCTCCAGGCTTAGTAGGCTGAAGATGTGGAGAGGGAGCAGAGCCAGCCTGGCTGTGTTGCCCTCTTAGTGACCACATCCTTGGACCTTTGTAGTGTGTTTCTGTGTCACCCATCTGGGAAGTAAGAACACCATCAAAAGGGGCTGCTGCTGCTGAGATGCATTTATGGCCAAGACCACAATTGTTATGCATGTGTTTTTGTTTTCTTTCTTTTCATACTTTTTTAAATTAAAGACTTTATTGGATGTTGCACAACATTCTTTAACATTTAACTCTGAGCATATTTAGGATGAGAAATGATTTTTATTATTCAAGTCTACAAAATGAAATAGGCTTATGGAGATCTGAAGTACAGACAAAAGATAGAACAAAGGGAACAAAGCTTAAATACTAAGCAACTAAAGCAATATAAGTGAAACTGCAAGATGGTGTTTCTAGATTTTAAACACCGCCAAGTTTCCTTTTTTGAAAAGTAAACATCTGGTTTGTGACAAAACAGCTTTGAGAATTTGTCATGAGAAAAAATACTTTGATATTTAAAACCTGTTCTCGGGGTGGGGATTTAGCTCAGTGGTTTTGCCGCCTGCTGCGCAAGCACAAGGAACCAAGTTTGATCCCCGGTACCAAAAAATAAATAAATAAAAATAAAAATAAAACCTGATCTCTCCCAATGCTTTTGCCTTTAAATTATTACATTGTAGTGAAAAGTGGCCTAGGCAGGGAAAGGATAGGCTTTATTAAAAATTAATAGGGAGGGGCCGGGGATTTAGCTCAGTGATTCCGCCGCTTGCCTCAAAAACACAAGGACCAGAGTTCGATCCCTGGTACCAAAAAAAAACCAAATTACTAGAGAATCTTACCAAAAGCAGCTTTTGCCTCTACAGTTAGACTCTGCAGTTAGAGCAATTAGAAAAACAAATGAGCAAGAAATCAGACCCAGAAGGGCACTAAGTAATGCAATTACCATAGAATTTATCAGAAAGAATTAACAAAACATCAAAGTCCAGCCCCTCTCACCCACCTCTGATAAAATGCAAAGGAGACAAGGGCCAGCCACCTAAAGACTTATTTAATATGTAAAAGACACACATACCTATACTTCTACACATGTATGCATGTTCTCACTTTAGCATCACTATATTATTACACCAGATACACACATGTCCCCTTTACTTAATCATTAACTCTACCTTTCTATAAAGCCCCTACACACACACACACACACACACACACACACACTTAACCATCACAAAGGGACAGGAAAGAATACAGACAGAGGTCCCCAGAGCTTAGGGTCAAAGACAGCCAGAGAACCAATCAGATGACGACCAATCAGATGACGACAATGTCCAGGTGCCCACATGGGGGATGGGAAGAATTACTAGTCCTAAGTAAAAGTAGCCAGGGACCAGGGCTGAGGGTGGAAGGTATGATAGATTTCTATCCAGTTTACGGTGGCTGCTGTATATAATAGCTACTGTCTTTCCAACATGCCCCTACTCCCACCAAAAGAGTAACCTAATACTTGCTCTCCTCCTAGCAACTAGTGACATCACAGGCTCCTCCAGTCCCCAGCCACTACCTCACTCAACCCCACCTCAGCTCCTACAAAGCCCCACCCCTGCTCCTATAAAAGGCACTTCCTGTCCTGGCCATATTGCTTTTGTCTCTCTTTTGTTCAGAGACAACCCAGCACATTGTCCCTACAATAAGGCTTGTTGTGACCTTGTCTGATCTTGGTTTTCAGCCTTTTACCTGACAGGATAATTCGCCTTTCTGAGTCCCCTTACCCTTCCAGAGTAACTAACTGTCTATCTTCTCTTTTTCCGCCATTTTCCAAACAAATCATCTTCCTTTATTTTCTTTTCTTTTGGGGGGGTACAGGATATCAAACTCGGGTCCTTGTGCTTGCAGAACAGGTGGCAGAACCACTGAGCTAAATCCCCAGCCCATCTTCCTTTATTTTAAACTCTGCCTCTTTAATTCTTTACTGGTGCTGAGAGCTTACCATCCAGACAGCTGCATGTTCCAGCCGAGTAGAAGTGTATACATCCCATCCCGACACCACATTATGGTCCCTTCCATCACTCTACACAAAGAAAGAATTCTGAAGCTTAATGTAAGTCTGTTTTATTTCTTACCCTGAGATATCTAGTTGCTCTTGAAACTGCCCCAAGACAATGTCCCTCTCCAAGAAAAATTAGACAAATATATTTCTGTTTACAAAACCAGTTAGGAGCTAACTGATTTTTAACAATTTTAATCGTAATACTTAATAGTTAAGAAGCATGGATTTGAGAAAAGCTTCTCAGATCTAGTAAAAGTGTTTCCAGCTCTGCTACATCACAAGGAAGTATTAGAAACCCTGTTACTTCTGAGCTCTGGCTACACAAAGAAATCACCAGAGAGCTTCTAAACAAGTCCAATGCCAAAGGCTACACTCAGCCAGTTTAAATCAGAATCTTTGGAGACAGGGACTGAAGCATCGATACTATTTGCACATGTCTGATACTGTTTGCACACACATCTTGGGAGATTCTAATGTGTAAGTCAGGGTTCATAGCCACTGCTGGGAGAAAGTGCTTCTCAATTTTCACCTGGATATCAATAATCTGCTGGTCCTGTATAACATAGTAGGTCTACGTTGGGATATATTTGCCTAAAACTTTCCAGGAAATGATGAAGTCACTGGTCACTGGACTATATTTTGAGTAGCAGGGTCCTACTGCAAGTGGTACTGCAAAATTAAATGTTGTTCCATTTTTTTCCTGTATAGACAAGTGGCTTCTCCAGCCTTCCACAGGCCTAAAGCATATGGCGACCCCCACCTCCCCTCACCCTAGATGAATGTTCAGAACATGCAGATCCTGGTGCCGGAAAGTCAAGTCCAATTTTGTTCCCTCAGTCAGGTGTGAGAGGTCTGGGCCAAGGAAGGGAGGGAACAAGCCCGGACATGTCTACCATCTCATCATATTCCCTCCCCTCTGTTCCTTGCTATAAAAGACCCCAACACACCTGTACATGGGGAGATGGTGATTTCAGGCAAATCCATCTCCTTGGAGCTAACTTTGAATAAATCCTTTTTCCTTTTTACCAAAATAAATGTCCCCCTTTGAGCAAAGGAGCCTGAAGGTATGAGCCTAAGTGGTGGGTAACACTAGGAGCTAATCCTGAGGTAAAATTTGGCTAGGGTGAAAGTCCAGGCTGACAGATATTCAATTCTCCTATCTCTGAAATCATTTTTCTGGGGCAACTTTTAAAACTCTGATAACACTGAGGCAGTTTTTACATGTATAGAAGCATAAATGCTTGCTTCGTGTTTGTTTTAGGTGCTATCTATTTTGTTGTATGCTTCCTGGTCTCTTTAGTTCTTTTCTCGGGAAGATAGCTTAAAAGGCTCTAATCTAAGACATGAAACCATTTCACAAGACACTAGAGATTTAGAGTGGCGACTCACCCCTGTTTAGAAAAGATAGTGCCCAGCAGATAGCAGTAGGGCTTGGTTCCCAGAAAGCAGATGTGGATATTTCTTGTCTTCGGTCTGACTGAAAAACGGTGACCTCAGAGACATACTGGGGCACCAGTTAGCATCGGAGGGGTCAAGCTGGATGAGGCTTGAATAAGGGGCTCTGCAAACCCTAGATGAATCAGTTCAGGGATTGTGGTCAGAGGATCGATGGCTCTGCTGGGTCTAGGGGGAAAACCAAGAAGTCAACGCGGAGGATACATATTTGCAGTATGTGCAGTAAACCTGGCATAATTCTTCATTGTAGGGAACAGGGAAAGGGGACGTTACTAGAACCTCTGCATCAGGTCCTAGTCTCCTGCAAGCCATGACACCATAAGGTGAATTTATTAATATATAGACAGAAATGAGACTTTGAGAAGAAGCTGAGCTTTGGCCTGATCCATGCTGCTCTGGGCAGCAGACCCCGGACACCTCTCCCCGCCCCACCAGCTTGCCACACCTTTATTCAGAACATCAGCAAAACAAAAGTAGCAAATGACTCAGAGGACTGGTGTCCAGGGTGCTAGAACAATGAGGGACTATGCTGGTGAAGATTTGATTCCTCCCAGGAAGTCTCCAGCTAGTGTTGTCCTGCCCTGGAGCATCAAAGCATCACCAGACCATTGAGGTCTAACTGACCAGAGGCAAATGACATGCAATAGCTAGCCTGAAGACAGGAAAAGTAGGCCCTAATCATGATTTAATCATGAAACGATCCCCCCCCCCAAAGCATGTAGAATTGCTCCCGACACTTCATTATAGAAGCCCTCTTACCAGGTGATGAAAACACTGCTAAATGATGAAAGAGAATATATAACTTACTAACCAACATATGGAAAAAAATGTACTACATCCATAATCAATAAAATACCGGCTTCCAGCTGGGAATTTAGCTCAGTGGTTCTACCGCCTGCCTCAAAAGCTCAAGGTCCTGAGTTTGATCCCCAGTACCAAAAAAAAAAAAAAGAACACTGGCTTCTAGTCAATTAGCAATTTTTTATGATGGTTATAAATAGCTCCTTAGTAAATATTAGAGAAGGAATAAAGGAAAGAAGGAAAATAATATAAATACCAGCAAAGGTAAAATAAAGATGGACATGATTTAGGCATGCAATTTGGCATATGTCATGATCTTTAGAAATGTTCATAGCTTTGACCCAGTTGTATAACTTCTGGTAATCTATTCTCAAGGAATATGTGAGTAACACCACCAACCAAAAGCAATGGAATTGCAGTTGATATTAGCAGCCTTACTTGTATGGTGATGATATTTATTGGTTAGTTTTCCAATCATTGGACACAATACCCACAACTTCAAGGAGAAATTTAATTGGGCTCATGGTTAGGGGATTCAGTCCATGGTCAGCTGGCTCCAAAGCAGGGACATCATGGCAGAAAATGACAGCCAGGAAGCAGAGCAAGGGGACCAGAAAGGAAGGGTAGGGACCATATAAAGTATCCAACTCACAGCTCAATGGGCCACCTAGGCACATGCAGGAGCATGTGTTACTAATCTGCTAGGTACTTCTTAATCCAATGAAGCTGACAGATCAGGATTAACAGTCACAGAGGCAAAAGACTAGAAACTCTCCAGATACTCAGTCCTAAAGAGTCCTCCAAATACTATTACACTCACTAAAAATGATATGTAATAAAGATGCATGTAAAGGCACAAAAAGGTGTTTATAATATTTACTTTTTTAAAAGCTAGATGCAGTGACATACAGTGGTACCTTGGTTTATGAACTCAATTCTCTCCATGATTCTAGTCTCAAACTGAAGTGGATAAGAACCAAATCAAATTTCTCCATAATGGCAACATTGAACCTAACCACTGAATTTGATTTGGTTATCTTCCAATTTGGTTTGGGACCAGAATCTTGGAAAGAATCAAGTTCATGAACTTAGATAGATAGATAGATAGATAGATAGATAGATAGATAGACAGATTTTTTTTTTTTAGACAAGGTCTCACTATTTAGTGCAGGCTGGCCTTGAACTGACTAGCCCAGGCTGGCCACAAACTCATGGAGATCCTCCTGCCTCAGCCTACCAAGTGTTGGAATTACAGGCATGTGCCACCACACCCAGCGAGCTAGAGCTGTTTCTTATAGAGATCAGATTTCTTTTTTTTATTGGTACCGGGGATCGAACTTGGGTCCTTGCACTTGCAAGGCAGGCAGCAGAACCACTGAGGTAAATCCCTAGCCATGCACATCAGATTTTGAGAACCGCAGAACAATTGCTTACAAAAAATCTTTGACCTAGTATATTTTGTGATCAGCAAGAGAAAAACCATAGTTTATCTGTGAAAATGCTCAAGACTTTCAAGATTGATATATAGATGATAATGCCTCTATATAAAGTCGTGAGAGTATTATATTCTTTAACTATATCCCCCTAAATATCTGACCTTACCCACTGAAAGATTTAGCTTTACAAATAATCATCTTTTTCCCTGCCTTGATTTCTCTCTCTTCTAATGCTGTGTGTCCTTGTAGGATTTTATTGTCTTTTTCTTTTTTTTTTTGGTACCGGGGATTGAACTCCGGTCCTTTTGCTTGCGAGGCAGGCGCCAGAACCACTAAGCTAAATCCCTGGCCCTATTGTCTTTTTCAAATAGGAGACACCCTTGCGGTTCAAATTCCACAAGAACCAAAGAATGTAGAGGGAAAGTCTTCTCTTAAGCCCATCATTTCCTCAGAGGCTAGAACAGCCACAGTTAACCCTTTTGTGAGTCTAACATTGGATATATTTTTAAAACAATCTGGAAATTCATTATCATGGGGGGAAGGGAATGCAAACAGTGTAAAATAGGCCATTTTATTTTTGCATTGTATCTTTTTTTTAAATTAAAAAAAAACAAAACAATTTCTTTGGACAAGCCAGGTATTGCTGCGTAACAAGCCACACAACCCCGCAGAAGCACCTAACAAGCAGCTGTCGCTGATGTTCTGGGTAGTGGCCCAGGCGGCCTTGCTGGAGCATCTGGGGATCCCTGAGCTGATTTCAAGGCCTAGCCTGAGGTGTCTAGGGCAACAGACATGTGCTCCATGTGCTCTCATCTTGGAGCACACCTATCGCAGCACAAAGTCCTGGCACCAGCAGAGGGGTGGAACCCCTGGACACACATGTTCAGAACCGGCACATGCTCACTGTGGTCACATTCCCTTGTCTACCAGACACAGGCCAAAGGATGAGCAGATAAACACAGCTACTTTGGTGAGAGGGATCTCAGAGCCACAGAATAAAGCTATGACTGGGGCGGGGTGGGGGGGGAAGAGGAGATAAGGAACTGAAGCTGTGTTTGAAACCTACCTTATACAGTGACTTGGAAATTGATTATAGAAATAGCAATTTTTGGCTTAGTGTTGAAGTATAGTATTTTGTTTTTGTTTTTTTGGTACCGGGGATTGAACTCAGGACCTTGCGCTTGTGAGGCAGGTGGCGGAACCACTGAGCTAAATCCCCAGCCCAGTATTTTTATAAAAACATGCCAAGATCTCTGAAGTTTTCCAGTGGTTTGAACATATGAGTCTGTGTGGCGTGGGGTACTGAGGATTGAACCCAGGCCACTTTGCACTGAGCTACATACCCCACCCTTTGAGACAGGGTCTCACTAAGTCACTAAGTGGCCTAAACCAGGTTTGAACTTGCAATCCTCCCGCCTGAGCCTCCAGTAGAACTAGGATTATAGGCATGCACCACCATGGCTGGCCTACTTTTTATTTTATCTTTAATTTTTATTTTTATGTGTTCATGTTTACAATACACACTGATGGCATTCACTGTGGACAGTTGGTGCATACACATAATACATCTCAATTCTTTGTATGTCCCCTTCCCTGCCCTCCCTCCCCCTCCCTGTAATACTGCTTAATGTCAACACAAACACTGTAGAAGCATCTGGACTTGGGTGCAGTGCAGTCAGCCCAGGCCTTATCGGGGTCATCTGTTGTTTGTCAGGCTTCCTGTCACTGCTGCAAGGTACCCAACACCCACGACTTCAAGAGGACAGGTTCAATTTGTCTCACAGTTTTGGGACTTCATGGTCAGCTGGCTCCAAGGCAGAAATGGTATGGGGAAGGCCATGGCAGAGGAAAGCTGGCCACCTCGTGGAAGCCAGTAAGCAGTGTGGGGGAACCCTACAGTAGAGGGAAGGGCCAAGGACCAGGCCTGAGCTCCCTCACACCCCAGGACACACCAGGGGCACTCTACTCACTGTAAGCCCCCCCCCCCCCGTACTGGGGATCAAACTCAGGACCTGGTGCTTGCTAGGCAGGCACGGGCGCCTATGAGCTAAATCCTCAGCCCTTGTGAGGCGTTTCTTAACCCAGGGAAGTGGACATCCAGATTAACGACCAGGTATTCAAAATGAGAAAAGGTGAGTACTGACCCCAGCCGACTGTTTGAGGAAACAGGAAATGCATAGCTGCAGTTCTACCAAAGAAGAGTGGGGCTGGTGAAGCTTTGCGCTCCACTCCAGGGTGCCGCCTGCTCCTTGCCACCTTGGAGAAAAGGGGATGGAGTGGAGTTACACACTTCTTTGTCAACATGTTTGGGGGAATTCTTCTTGGTGTTCTCATACTGATTAAAATCTCTGGCTTTTTAAAATCTAGTTAGGGTGGCAAAGTGACCCTTGAGAAAGGTCTCTGAAGCAAATGTCAGTGTGATACTGGTTTCTGCTTCCCATTTAACTTAATTCCAATTGCTATTTTGTTTCTTTTAATAAATAACCTTTGTTTCTTAAAATAATGCTGCCTCAGATACTATCAGTAGCCTCATCCTGATTTTTTTTTAATACCCTTTTAACTAGAATTTTCAGTGCTTTTATATGCATGTGGAATTACTTAGTTCACATTTCTTGGCCCAATCACATTTAGTCCTCCTGGTTGGCAGCAGTAACTGCAGGAAAGGAGTGTTGCTCTCTGTGCTCAGGCCATAGTTCACTAAATCTAGATGTGTATCTCACAGTTTGGAGGTGGGTTTTGGGGCATATGTGAGCACTTGAAGGAACTGGAATTGTATATTGTTGTCCACTGATATCAACACTCCACATATTCTGAGATGCTGTGTAAATTTCTCTCCTATGTCTTTAACCTATACCTTTGTACTTGTCTCTGTTACCCCTAAGCACAGTTTAGGACCTATCACTGTGGACCTCTGAGCTCAGCCAGAAGTCAGATTTTCAGATGGAAGAACACTCCTTCCTATAAGAATGCAAAGCAAGCTGGGCATAGTGGTACATACCTGTAATCCCAGCATTCTGAGAGGATGAAGCAGGAGGGTCTCAAGTTTGAGCTCAGCCTGAGCAAATTAGTGAGGTAGCAAGATTTACACATAATGTCTATAATAGTTTTTATTCCTAATAGCAAATGCTCTGGGCAGCCTAAAGTTGTATCACTGAGTAGACAAACAAATTATGATACATTTGTACAATGGAATGCTGTGCAGCCATAAAAAAGAGCAGGCTCTTGATTCACCCACCACAGGAACAAATCTTACCATGGTGCAAGAAAGAAGCATATGTTGTGTGATTCCACTTACGTGGAAATCTAGAAAATGTAAATTCACCTGGAGTGACAGGAAATGGATCTCAGGCTATTGGAGAACTGACTGCAAATGGCCAAAAGGGTGCCAGAAATGAGATGTGTTTGGATTGTGGTTATATGGGTGTGCACACTTGTCAAAGTCCATTGAACTTACAGTGAATGCAGTTTATTGTACATAAATTATACCTCAGTGAAATGGAAGCTTTTAGAAGACTCAATGCTACTGGTGACTAGAGAAAGCAACCCAGGGCCGGGGATTTAGCTCAGTGGTTTCGCCGCCTGCTGTGCAAGTGCAAGCTCCTGAGTTCGATCCCCAGTACTAAAAAAAAAACCCCCAAAAACAAAAAGCAACCCAAATTCCAGGGAGATGGCTGAGGATGTAACTCAGTGGTAGAGCACTTGCCCAGCTTGGATGAAGACATGGGCGCAATTCCTAGTATCACAAAAAGAAAAAGAAGTATTTATTTATTTATGGTGTTTTGAGACAGAATCTTGCTGTGTAGCCCAGGCTGACCTCTAACTCACAATCCTCCTGCCTCAGTTTCCTGCTTCCTTAGATTATAGGCCTGCACCAACATACCCAGCTGATGAAAATAAATTTTTAATTAAAAAAAAAACTATGATGACAGTTGAGCATGGTGCTATACTTCTGTAATCCCAGTATTTTAGGAAGCTGAGGCAGGAGGATTGAAAGTTTGAGCCCAGCAAGAGCACCTTAGCGACTTGTAGCAAAACCTTGTTTCAAAGTAAAAAACTTAAAAAGACTGTGGATGTATCTCAGTGTAAAAGCCCTAGGTTCAATTTCAAGTACTATAAAAACAAGCCAAAAACTACAATGAGGTATCACTTCACACCAAGATAGCTGTTTTTTTTAAAAAAAGTGTTGGCAAGGATAATGTTCATCTTTTGTAGAAATATAAAACGGTGCAGCTGCTATACAAAATGGTGTGGTGGTACCTCCAAAAAATAAGCATAGAATTACTGTAGGATCCCACATGTCCTCTCCTAGTCACAGCCTAAGGTATTGCAAGCAGGGATTCAACAGGTACTTGTATACCCATGTGCCTAATGTTATTATTCACAGTCGCCCATAGGTGGAAACAGCTCCAATGTCTGACAATGGGAGAAGGGAAAACCAAATGGAGTGTGTGTGTACAATGGAATATTATTTAGCCTTGAAAAGGAAGGAAATTCTGAGACATTTGGCAACATGGATGAACCTTGGAAAACACATGCTAAATGAAATAAACAATATGCAAGGGGCACACACTGCCTGGTTTCACATATCTGAGATACCTGGAGTAATCAGATTCACAAGGATAAAAGTAGAAAGGTGGTCAGCAGAACCTGGAGGAGGAGAGAATGGGGAGCTATTATGTAATGGGCCTGGAGTTTCAGCTGGGAAGATGACAAAGTTTCGGAGGTGACAGTGGTGATGGCCGCATGACAGTGAATGTACTGAAAACCAGTGATTTTTAAAGTGGGACATTGTATGCTTTATATATTTTACCAAAATTTAACAAAAGGAAGAAGAAAGAAGGAAAACAGTGGAAGAAAGAGGGAAGAAATGAAGGAAGAGAGGATAAATGAAGGAAAAGAAGTGAAGCAAGGAAGAAATAAAGGGGAGGGAGGGAAGGAAGGGGGAAGAGAAGGAATGAAAAAGAAAGAGGGAAGGGAAGAAGAGGAGAGGAAGAAAGGAAAATGAAAGAAGAAGTGGAAGAAGGAAGAGGAGGGGGAGGAGGAAGTTACAAAGATTCGCATCAACAGTGCCTTCCTGGGGCAGAGCTGGGAGAAGTCTGCGTGACTCTCAGAGCCGCAGCCCCTGCCCAGGACTGCACACTGACTTCTATATCAGCCAAGGATCACAGCTGCCCGGGCTTCGGCTCCCGCGGAGAGTGAGCCTAGATGTGCACTGAGTTTTAGAGAGGCGGCAGAGGGCATGGGCTGGGAACGGGTACCTGGGGGACAGGGCCCAAGGCAGGGTGGGCTTCAGCAGATCCCTGCCATGCTGCAGCTGCCTGGCCACCCCAATGGTCCAACTGCAGCTCTGGGCTGATTGCGGTCGACCCGCTGGCAGGAACCTCCTTCTGTGAGAGGCTTGAACCTTGGCACCTGACTGAGCATCGAGGCAGGCAGAGCAGTGCTCAGTAGGTGCTAGGAGGACCTCAACCCGGTCACAGGAAGGCAGCTTGAAGGAGAAGCTCATCAGGCGAAATCCAGTAACCAGGCTTTACACAAGAAGCAGGTGGCTTCTCTGCCACACCACTGCTTGCTGCTCAGTCTGGTGAACACTCAGTCTCAGGAAAAACTCCAGTCTCCCGAGGGAAGGGCCCTGGCAGGTACCCAGCATGCAGCACTGCCTCGGTGCCCACCTGGCCCGACTCCTCATGCTGGGGACTCTGGGCGAGCAAGATAACTGCAGCACACAGCCTCCCCTGTCACCACCCAGCGTGCACAGGGAGGTCCAGGTGGCCATGAGGACTGAAATCCACCCTACCCAGAGAAAAAGCTGCAGGTTCGCTGGCTCCCATCGCAGGACGGTCAATAAGAGACATAAAGGGACTTGTTAGGCAGAAATTAAAAGCACACACTCAAAGGATTGTGGGCCAAAGAGAGAGAGAAGGGCGGGGGAGGCACACATCATATTCTGGGGCTGGGTGTATTTATGGAAGATTTTGGGGTTGAAATCTGTAGAATTTGTTGATCTACAGAAAGAGGGGTTTCAATATACAGATGAAAGGTGACTCTGTTGGTGACAGAGATGTAACTCATCCACAGCAAAAGGCCTATTTACCAGGTGAAAAGAGGTGGTCTGATCACAGGTGAGAGAGGCCCTTTAGCAGGTACAAAGGGAAAGGCCAAACCCGCCTGCGGGGAGGAGGGAAAGGCCAAAGTCCATTCGTAGGTAAAAGGCAACGGCCCAGGCTTATTGTATCTTGGGAGAAAGGAACACAATTTTTTTTTAAACTGCGCTTGTGTCCCGAAGTTGCAGTTTTTATTTTTAAAATTATGATTTTCCTCGCCTCCTTTCTACCTGTCTTTATTTCTATTCTACTGTTACCATGGGCGATGGGGTCCTGGACAGGTTTCTAGCATCTCTGCCTCATGAACCAAGAACTGGACATGGGACACAGCAGTAAGGAAAAAGCAAAAAAGTTTTAATGGGCGACACTACGCTCAGAGTGAGCCAGCACATGTGGGCAGAAAGGAGAATGGCACGGGAGTGCTGAACGTTTTGGGCTTAAAAATTTAAAGTGTTAAAAAAAAAAAAATTAAAGTGTTAAACTGGGTCTAGGGTGCCACCCATTGTATTTTCTAGAGCGTGATCGACAGCATGATGGACAGGGTGCCAAGTCCTGCGTGCGGGCTGTGTCTACTGCGCATGTCCTTTCCATAATTCACTCCGGTATAACTGGATGTGTGAGATGCAGTCCATATAAGTGAACATTTAATAGGCTCCTAGTGAAGAAAGGTTGCTGCAGGTCGTGGAAGAGAATCTGGCATGCAGGGTCCTGGTTTGGGATTTCAGTATTTCCAGGGCAGGCTCAGGAGTCTTTGTTTTTCTTATCTCTACCTCCAGGTATGAGTCCTTAGCACAAAGGTGGTGGTGGTGGGGTGGCCGTGGGATGTTGTCCAGGTTCAGGGGAGTGGAGGGGAGTAGTCCAGTAGTTCTGGTTGTACTATCTATATTAGTACCTCAGATCAGAGCACAAGAAAAGTGCAAGCTGCAGAACCACTCAGAGGGCAGTGACAGGGTTAGGACAACAGGCAGGTCAGAGAGGAACAAGAGTTGGGTCCTCATCAGGGGTCTGGAACCAGGCATTGGAAGAGCCATGGAACAGTGAGAATCCAGTGAGAACTGCAGTGTTACCAGACACTCAGGTTCGATTGCACACCACTGACGAAATCAAAGGAGACCATTTTTATTTTGAACCCATTGCAAGCTTTCAAATCAAGAAAGTTTTATATGAGGGTTGGGGATTTAGCTCAGTGACACCACCCCTGCCTCACAAGTGCAAGATCCTGAGTTCCATCCCTGGTACTGAGAAAAAAAGAAAAAAAGAGAAAGTTTTATATGATTTAAAGAAAAAAGTTACATTACACATACTCATTAAAATGATAATTCAAAGTCTGTTACATAAAACAATTATGAAACATTTTAAATCTTATTACTGAAACTAAAGGCTTGAAGTCAGAACAGCAAGCAAAGCTGCTCAGGTGATAAAGTGCTCAGGGGCTGCCTCCTGTTATAGATGGCTCATGAATCTACTTTTTTCAAATGGGCTTTTGAAAGAAAAGTTTATTTCAGTGAACAGGGACTAAAATCAGGGAGATTCTAGCAGCTAGCTGGGAAAAGTGGAGTTTATTACATCCACGTGTGGATGGGCTGACGTGGGGAGAGAGAAATAGCAGCAGCTAGCTGGGACAGAATTCATCCTTGGTTGGATGGGCTAACAGTAGGGGAGAGATATCAGCAGCTAACTGGGAAAGGAATTAGGCTTGTATAAATATTGAAGGGGCTAAGGAATCTTATGTTTATGATTGAATCCAAGTACAGTCAGCACAGGTGTGTAGACAATCATTGGACTTCTCGGTGCCAAGGGGATTGTATACTTTGTTTTGAGTCCATTTGTCCTATTTACTGAGAAGCTGCTGTTATTTGTTGAAAGCAGCCTGTTTGCTTTGTCCTGTTTGTTTAGGCCAAGGCTGACACCTCCCACACCTGGTCCCTTCACACCTGGACCCTGGGCAGAGGGGCTCCACACAGAAACATTACCAACTAGTCTGCTGCTTATAATATTTTGCAGACAGGAAACTGTTTTCCAGTTTATTATCTTTCAACACACATATGGGGCGGTCTTTTACAGAAAGTATTTCTAATCTAATGAAGAAGTGGAAGTTTAAATTAAAACAATTTTTGACACATTTATTCTCCATGTTGAGAAATAACTGACAAACAACTAAGCACTCTAAAACCTTCCATAACTCACCAGAACGATAGCAGAATGAGCACGACTTTAGGTGCCATGATTAAGGGCTCCAATCAAAACTGATGTCATGGACCACACACATCTAGTCACAAGTGTCTACACTGACTTCCGGTGAATAGCAAAAGCACCGGGATGGTGGGGGAAACATGAGCTCTGTACAACTGCAGCTAACAGGAGGCCACTTATCTTGGTAAAAGGAAAAAGGATTTATTCAAAGCTAGTGCCAAGGAGATGACGGAGTCCATTTGCCTCAGGTCACCATCTCCCTATGTACAGTTAGGGAAGGGTCTTTTATAGTAAGGAACCGAAGGGAGGGAGCACAGAGAGTCACTGCAAATCTCCACATCTACTATCTCACCTCCAGCTATCTTCAGTTCATCATCCCCTTCCTGTGGAAAGGAAACTGGGCCCCTGCCTCCTGGGCCCCCTGGATTTCTGAATATTCTGTCATTTCATCTGGGGTGAGAGGAGGAGAGGGTGTTGGCTATGTGCTCAGCTGGCAGAAGCTTGAAGTTGCTTGTCTCTAAGAGAAAAAACAATCTAACTTTTAAAGTTCCATTTTGCACTGCCAGTTACAGGTTACAGCAGGAGCTTGCAGTGGCAATTCAGGGGTGGAGAAATCACTCTGGAGAAGGAGCAATCACCCAGGAGCAGGAGCACAGCAGGCCCTCTCCCACCACCCCCAGTGCCCCGAGCTCTGGCCTGTGTGGGATCCCTCCTGAAGCCCTCCAAAAGGTGCTCAATGCTGCAAAGATGGTGTCTCTTCTGCCAAGCCCTGAGTGCCACTGAATTCACAGGCAGGAGAGAGCCCCTCTGTGAAGCTGAGCTACTGGGACACATGTTGGCTGAGGGTGGAGACAATAACCTCAATCAGCACCTGTGGACACTACTTCCTGCCAGCCCCCAGAAGCCACGAAAGTCCTGCGTCAGGCTGAAACGCAGCAAGCCGGAAGTGTGCTTTGATCTGGGAGTAAAAGGAATAGAGAAAGGCCATTAGAATAGCTGCAGGAGTGGGGACACCACCCCCTGACCACAGGGGCCTGCTGAAGTGGTGGACAGAGAAAGGCAGGGTGGAACTGGAAACATAGCTGCCATTGGCCAGCACAGCGAGCTGGGATCTGTGAACTGGGCAGAGCGAACAGCGGAATCTCAACCTTGAACTTGATGTCGCTACAGTCAGGGGAAGGAGCCCTGCTGGCCAACACCCTAACACCAGAGGGCCCCAAGGATGGTGCCCTTTGTATTGTGTGTGTGTGTGTGTGTGTGTGTGTGTGTGTGTGTAATTCTTTCTTTTTCTTTGATACTTTTGAGTGATGGGCTTTTGTATATATGTGTGTGTGGTTATAGCCATTTCTATAAATTTTCTACTGTTGCTTGTAAAACATTCCATGTAGTCAAGTCACATATACTCCCTCCAGAGGTTGTTTATGAGCATTTTGTAACCTTGCTTGACTGTTAGTTCGGCAGTGGGGTGCAATCTGCCTCTCTCTCCTCTCAGCTGCTGTCCACAATCTTATCATTTCCTTACCTTCTTTATTTCCCTCTTCATAGTTTCTCCTGTCTCTCAGCTCCTCTCCCTTACATTTCTTCTTCCTTTTCTAAGTTTTTCTTTATTTCTCTCCATTTTTATACATACATTATGCATACACTTTAAGGTTAATCTAAATACTACAGTATCTTAACATCTCACTTAGTTTCCCCCTTACCAAGAGCTGTTTCATAATATTTCTAAAATAATGTTTCTGTGAGGTCATTAACTGGACTTAGTCTCCCTGTGTCATCTTTCACTGTCCCCTTAAAGTGTTCCCCTCACTCTCTTCCTCCATTTCCCTTCTCACACAAGTATCCCTACCCTTTCCACTTCTTTTCTTGTATATAAAATCTACTATAAAAACTTAATTTTTCCTTTTGCTCTAATTTAGAATGTGAGGGCTATATGTTCATGAAAAACTGTATATAAGTGCTAGATTTTGATAGTGTTTCCAGTGTTTTGCACTGATCTGACATGTTCTCCCTCACCAAGGACATGGCATAGGCTTCCATATAGAGGGCTTCTGCTAGTTTATTAATTGGATACAATCTCTATAAAGATTGCCCTACTTTCCACTTATAAATCCTCTGGCCCAAAGTACTTCTAGGTTTGCTAACTGTGACTGTAATCATGGTTTAATACTTTATTTCTTTGTACCTAAGTAGATATATTGTACATAAAAGGAAGAGCCAAAGATCCAATTGGTTCTGCCCTTGTTGGTATAAAATAAGGTGTCCAAGACTTTAAAGGGTCCAGGGTCATTGATTCAAGTCCCTCCAGTGGTGGTTTTCATATTCACCTTTTAACTTTACAGCATGAATCAACCTAAGAAAAAGTAAGTTTCCTCACTTCTAGCAGTGATAAATGATGTGTGATCATAAGCCAGAAAATATTTTTATACTGTTTATTTGATTTTAAATGCTTTTAGTAACACATGTAAATAATGACTTTTTATTCATCTTTTTCTGTAAAGTATAACCTGTTAATGTTGCTGTACCCCTTAGTTCATTTAACTTTGAACTAAGAATAACAACTTTTTTTTTTGATACTGGGGATCAAATTCAGGAACTTGTACTTGCGAGGGAGGCCCCAGAACCACTGAGCTAAATCCCCAGCCCCCCTAACTTTTAAATATTGAAATGAAAGTTGACTACCTGTCAAGTAACCTAGTGAGACTTCTCAAGTAATTTTTTTGGAAAGGCAATGGGATTTTGAAAGATGTTAACATTTTTTATTAACATTTTTTTCACCATAACAGAGTTCATTATTTGAACCATTCATGAGAGATTTTCTTTAACCCTTACATATTATGCTTTTATATTGATACAACCTGAAGACACTGAAGAGGGAGGAATAAAGTCTACAACTTTGTACAAGCCTGAAGTGAAGCATCCTTTCAGATCTGTAGCATTGATACTAGACTTTATGGGTTCTTCCTCTTTAATTTAAGCATTATGTTTATTTTGAGATGCTCTAGCCATGAAAGTAGCTCATCTTGTACTTGCTTAAACTGTATAGTGATTAGCCATTCTGAAAACAGATCATCTTTATTTTATTTTACCTGAAAGTCATGTGTTAAGTCTTTTTTTTAGTCAGGGTCTTCCTATATAGTTCAAGCTGGCCTTCAATTCACTATGTAGCCCAGGCTGGTCTTGAACTCATAGCAATCCTCCTGCCTCAGCCTCCTGAGTGCTGGGATTACAGGAGTGCCCACCACGCCTGGCCCATGTATTGTCTTTAAAAAAAAAACCTTAGCTTTATCAACTGATGATAAAATATGTTTTACAAGATATCCTCTTTTTTTTTTCTGCTTTGCACTGAAATTTTATTAGTTAAAGCCTCTTAAAATAAAACAATAAAATGGTTTGGACCAACATTTAATAAGGATCATAAACAATTATAATCTAATAACTGGAAGTAATCATCACATGTAAGGACACAAGTATGTAGCCAAAGTGGATATGGATGAAGACTTGTGCTATTACCTAACTGCCATCTATCATCCTAATCCCCTTAAGTTTAACCCCTTCAAGCTTGTCGCAGAAGGACAAGCCCCTCTACCTCTCTATTCCTCCACTGTATGTAAGAACTGGCTAGGGCACCTAATCTCAAGATCTAGAAAAGGGGTAGTCTGGATAAAGGACAAGCTACTCTCTCCATTCTTCTGGAGGAGTTTCAGGATTTCGATCAGCAGCATCCAACCAGTGGGCTAAGTTAGTTAACACTTCTTTTTCTAATGAGTTTTTAGATTTATATCAGCATCTTAGGGTTAGCTAATTTGCATAAGACAAAAATAGGCTGGTTCATAAACCTGCTTAGGAACAAACCCTGTATAATGGCTTTCTACCCTAAATGGTTGCATAACTTTTGACAATTTATTAGTGTTCTGCTCTCTCCTAAAAACACCTCCCCCCATAGTTCTTATCCCTAAGTATTTTCTTATTTTCTAAACTTACTTATCACTACTAACTATTTCTAATTCTATTTCACACAGCAAATATTAATTAATAAAACAATCTCTTTGGAGTAGGATAACATCTTAACAATTCTTAAACACATATAATTACACAATCAAAACAAACACTGAAGCGTGTCTAATCCCAAGGTGTCATTACAGTTTAACCTTTCCAGGAATCCTGGTATAGAAGAGGCTGGCCAGATCTTCATGCAATGAGATTGTAGCATCTTCCTGTTTTGACTCTTTTTTTTTTTTGGTGCCAGGGATCAAACTCAGGTCCTTGCGCTTGCGCAGCAGGCGGTGAAACCATTAAGCTAAATCCCCAGCCCATCTGCTTTGACTCTTAAGGACTGTTTTGGCAGCTGTTTTCCAGGCTGGTTCAAGTCTTCTTTCAAGGCCTGGAGTAGTGTTACAGATTTCTCCTGATGTTATTTTAATGACCTGCTTGAGTGAGTAGAGTTGCTTATGTTTTCTCAGAAGACCCTACGAGTTTTGACAAGCTCAGTAAAGTCCACATACTAGAGTTCTACTTGGACAGATAGCTGTCCTTCAGTATCTACTGTGTTTGAAGAAGAACATGTCTTTTGTTTTTTTTCAGCTAAATTGCTCACCAAATAGAATTTATAGCAGACTAATGGTCTCTCTTTGGATATGTTTCCTGATCTTGTCCAGGTATTTATGCTTTAAATTTTATTTTGAGATAAATTATAGACCAATTTCCTAAATCCCAAATTCCCTATGGGGAGTGTCTATCTTCCTTGGCTCTCATAAACCTTTAATTAAAGCATAGATTCTATGTTTTCAACTTTTATCAGGTCCTTTGTTTTATTTACTCAATGTAAGAATGCTAAATTTTCACTAAGTGTATAGATTTCCTTGTTTAACTGCCATCAGTAATCTTGTAAACTGTTCCTATTGGGATGGAGGGATAAGCTGATTCTTTTTGGTTTCTTGCTGTTCTATTTAGGTTACTTTGGCACAGTTCTTTTGCAGTGCAAAAATCATATGCCATTTTGAACCTAACGGTGTATCTATAGACTCCCCTACACTGGCAAAGTAAGGTTCAATTTGTTCAGTTCTTATAGCAGCAAAGTTTCATAATCTGCTGCCCAGTGTGGCTTGTAATTACCCACAGTCATTGTTTGAGGAAATAAGTTTTATTTTCCCTATTTGTGCCTTTTGTTTCCCCTCCAAGTCTCTTGGATCCCCATCTACTCTTATCATTCTATCCACACAGCTGGAAGTCTTTCATACTAATACGTTAAACAGCTCTATATGTTCTAATTTTTCTTTTTTTTTTTTGGTACTGGGGATCGAACTCGGCTCCTTACGCTTGCATAGCAGGCAGCAAAACCACTGAGCTAAATCCCTGGCCTGTTCTAGTTTTTCTAAAGGATCTCTAGTAGCTTTTCTGGATATAACTATCACTTTATTAAAATTGTTAAATCACTGGAAGTCAGTGTCCAAACTGACTCATGTTTCTCCTACTACTGCTCATCCAAATAAGACCTGGTTACATACTCTAGTTTTCTACATCTATCTTTATTTATTTATTTATTTATTTTTGGTACCGGGAATTGAACTTGGGTCCTTGAACTTGCAAGGCAGGCAGCAGAACCACTGAGCTAAATCCCTGGCCTTCTACATTTATCTTTAAAGGTAGCTCATTGTCTATGTATGCAGACCTCATCTAATATTAGATGCAGTCTCTGTCATGTGATTAGCCCTGAAATCATCTGTATTAAATGCCATTGTAATCCTTTTGATTATAATATGCTCTGGAACTCAATATAAATCAGTGTAATTTGGTTCCCACCAGGATGGATTCCCTTCTACATATCACTTCCTCACAATCTCTACACACCACATTGCTGATGGTATACCTTTATGTATTTACCTAGCTTGTTAGCCATGTCATGAGATGCAAAGGCCAGTCTCTAGGAAGGCAGGCCGTAATGTCCATGGGCCTGTCTGAAGGATAGCTATTCTTCTAATCAGAAGTGAAAGGGACTCTGTGGTGTGGAATTAGTATTATATATATATTTTTTTTTTCAGTGAATTTCCTTCACATTTGTTCCCTCTGTTTTGATGTGGGAGTCCTTCAACTACTGCATTTTCCCCTTCTGGTATGTGGAGAATTATCATGACTAAATACCAGTCCATATTTTGTTTATATTCGTTACTGATCTTACCTCTCAGTAAAAAAATATTGCTAGGTTGAAGCTGTAGCAGGTCCACTGTAGCAAGCCTATCAAGTATTCATTTTAAATTCAGTTATACAAGCAAGAAGATACACTCTATACACTCTCCTGTGTGGACCATCATCTCTAGGCTTCTATAATAGGTGTTTGTCTTCCACTGGTGAATAGTCTTTGTAGGGCTTTGTCTAGGCATTCTAGTACTTCTCTTTAGTTATTTGGTATAATGTGCAATTTCCATTTGGAGAATAATACTGCAGAGTAGTTGCAATATGGTTCAGCATTTGTGGGAACAGTCCTACATTAGAACCTCTAAGCCCCAGCTTTTTCAAAGGTTTCTCCTTTGCAATATTCATCTGAATATCCTTCTGTAGTTTTATTATCTGGTAGATGTCACTCTTTCAGAATTATCCCCCTTAGTCTGCTATGGCATCGTGTTTGACAAATCTTCTCTTAAAGATTCAGTAAGAGATTATATATTTTCAACTACAAGTATCCTAAAATTGACCTGTTAATAGTCACTATAGTATCATTTGGGGGTTATTCCCCTTTTAATTTGTTTATCATTGTAGTACAATGAAACTGGGTCCCAATATATGAGAGGTCCAAGGTCTTCAGTTCATTGTTAACTTGAAAGAGATTCTTTTCTTTGCTATTATTTGTGTCTATCATCAGAAATCCTAACAGAAGAACAGGAGAAGAAGTAAAGGAAAAACAACATTTCTAAAGTTTCTAGGGCCGGGGCTTTAGCTCAGTGGTTCTGCCGCAAGCGCAAGGTTCCGAGTTCGATCCCCAGTACCAAAAAAATAAAAATAAAAAATAAAATGAAGTTTCTGAATAACAACAAAGAAAAGAACAGTCTTTACTGGAAGGAAAATAAATCTTACTTGCGCTATAAGTTTTAACAATGAAAATGCGTAGCTAATGTCCAGAAAAATTAGAATATGTTTGAAACAGAGAAATGATCAGTTTTCACATGTTGTGAAGGAAAATTGAGACTTATTCTCTTCTTAAATTATTGTTGATCCCAGATAATAAATCCTCATTTATAACGCCTATATCTAACAAAGCTTGATCTATATCAAGGACTAGGTCTCAATCATCTCTTAATGAAAGTATTGATTCTAAGTCAGAGAAATTAGCAAGATCTGGTAGTGAGGGTTTATCTGGAGGAGCCACATCTGCTTCTACCTGCTCTACTCTATTATTCTGCTCTAAACGAGGAACTTGCTGCTGTTGTGTGATAAAGTGTAAAATCTCTTCAGCGATTCTTATTAACTGGGCTACACAATCAATAAGTCCACCAGTCAGTTCAGGAATTGACACAGGCTCCATGCTTCAATTCTCTCAGATAAAATATTACTAAAGGCTGTAGCAAATGAGCTCTTGACCACAGTAGGTCCTGGGAGACCAGCAATGGTTCTTTGGTTGGTTTAGATGAGAAGTGAAGATGTTGACATAAATATGATGGTGATCAAGTATAGAAGGCCAGTGGTACTACAGAACTTTTTGATGGTGTTGGTGAACCTCTCACAAAATATACAAATAATCCTTTTGTTTATACTAGTGGTAAACTGCTATTATAATGACCATCAGATTGTCACAGCCAAGAGAAAACAGCAAAGGAGACCTGTGATAGAGCCAAGATGGATGAGAAGGTCAATGCTTTGCCTGTAAAATGGTATCTATTTTTCTGCTTTCAAATAGGATAGGAGCATTCCTGCCACATGGAAATGACTTGAGTTTTAGGCTGGCACCTGGACAGGAGAGGCAGAATGAAATCTCTCACAATCTTCTAGAACTTAGAGCCAACTTCACACATGGCTTAGACACGAAGGTGTGTACGACTCAACAGGTACGAGGCAACTCCAGGTCCCAGTTCCAAACAGCCTGAGACCCTAGCAATGGGCAACCAGCTGTGCCGCCATCTTAGGCCAAGGACCGATATCCTCGTTTTAATATGAAACTGCCCAAGGGCTTAAGTTTCATTGCCTTTCACAGTTTAATCTATATAATAAATGGTGTAAATACAGTGGAAATGGTTTTCCTTAAAACTATCTCTTTTGAAGATGCTTTTCTGATGAGTTTTATTTTATACTTCCATATATAATTATTCGTTGTTTTGTTTTTTGTTTTTTTTGTTACCAGTGATCGAACTCGGGACCTTGTGCTTGTGAGGCAGGCAGTGGAACCACTGAGCTAAATCCCGGGCCCCCGTATATATACTTTTAAATTAACTGAAATTGGACTGATTGAAGAGGTGAGAAATCTGAATTTCTACATCTCTTTGGATATTACTTGCATTAGGAATATTAAAATGATGATTATTTTACCAACACACATTTCCCCTACTCTGGTTCACTTTTTTTGGGCCTTCACTCAATAAACTGTGAATACAAACTCTTAAGGCTTCAAGTTTTCTTTTTAGTTGATAGCCAAATGGTTTTTCTCATTGCTTTTGATTGTCACATAATTTAAAATACCAGAACTTTTTTCTCTTCTTGTTAAAGCTATCATTGGCATGACTCGTGACTAACTGAGTTGGGAAGGAGGAGGGTTCATCAAAGCAGGTCATGCAGACCAATTGATCATGGGGCTCTCTTTGAGGCATAAAGTTTTCACGTGTATTATTTCATAAATTATTCGAACTCTTTGATTAGAGACACTGGTTTCTGGGACTCGTGCATACCAGTAAAAATTAGCCTTTGAGTTTATTTCTTAATTTATGCCCTGTTTTGTCCTTAACCTGTGTGACACAAGGATCTGTCCCTCTCGTTTTTAGCCACATTCAGGTGATGTCAATGGAGTCTAAAGATTTTCACGTTGTTTCCTCCTTGAACATTGTGAATCAGTGAACTCTCATGCTTTTTAGTATGAGCAGTCACAGTTTTAAAAATAAATATGAAATTAATAATCTTGAGTATGTGATATAGTGATCTATTCTTCTAGATAAGCACTCAAAGTATGAACCCTCAATTTGTGTCTTAAGATTTAAAGGGAAGTAAATTTCTAAGGAACTGTGTCTTTTCCTAGCAGGGAAAACCAGACTGAAAAACTGTTTAAGTATGTAATTTTAAATGCATCTAATAGAGTGAGCAGCCACATTACCATACTGTAATATTTAGAAATGAACAAGAAGTCTTAAATCTCCTTTGTAACTTAAAGTATATGTCTTAATATTTTTCACAAATTTGTGTGCAGTGATTAAACTGAAGTGTACTTTACTCATTTGTCTGGTTTTCTTTTTTTAAATTTTTGTATGTATTTTAAATACTAATTTTATATTTTGAGCTTGTTTCAGAGTATAAATAAGTGGCTGTCAAAAGAAAATATCCTCAAGTAGAATTACTTAAATGTCTTTTTAAAAAACTAAGTAACAGTTCCATTCCCGGTACCAAAAACAAAAACAAAACAAAACAAAAAACCAGTAATGACTTTCAGTTTATTTAAGTCTTCTGTTTTTTCAGCTCCAGTTAAAACAGACAATAGATAGCTGATCAAAATGGAAAAACTCATTGGGCTTTTTCTGGGATACTGTAGGAATTAGTGCATAATTGTAAAATGGTATTAAGCCATACTTGATTTGCATAGAGGCTATGCTTTTAAGGGAGAAAAGTTGATGAAATTTGGAGGCCCCCAACCCTGATGTAATAAAATGAAGATAAATAATAAAGATTAAAGTGAAAAGTTTTTATTTGCTGCAGCCATGAAAGATCATTATTTACGAGAGGTAAGTCCTTTTTAAAAAAATCAAGCCAATGTAGCGTCTATTTTATGAAGTGATACAAGATCCCAAAGAGTTGTTAGGAAAGAGAGAGCTTATCTCTTAATTTAGTCTCAAGGTTTTACTGTAAGCCTTTGTTCTGTCAGTGATTGCAGTGAACAGTGAGTCACCTGAGGGATATGGTTGTAGGATGGACCTTAACAAAGCACATAGGGGAGGATAAATGGCTAGTCCAGAGGTATGATTTAAATGGTCGAGCTACCCAGAGACCTTGACTGAAAGCATTTTTATGTAACTAAATGAGCTCAGTAAATGTTGTAATTAAATACTAGCTTTTAAATATTATCAACATTAAAGCTCTAATACATGGATTGTGTGGGAGTTTAAATTTATCTTACACAAGTAATGTTAGTACATCCTGTCAGTTTGACGTGTCACTTGGTTAAATAAACAGAAGCTTTTGCAAAAGAAACAAAAAAAAGAAATCACATTTATAGTGTGTACGTAAGTTTAATTTTTGTCTACCAGTAGGTTTTAGGGTGAGAGATTTTCTTTATGCAGTCATACACTAATTAGATTGGAACTCATGAAAGACATTGAAATTTTTTGTTTCATTTTGCAGTGCCCTATGAATGTTTACTAGGCTTTTAAGTAACCCAAAACTTCCATGTGAAAAACAGTACTTTCATCATCCAGTGATTTTTAATTTGTTACCTGAGAATCATAAGTTTGGCTTTTGTATTATTAAAAGTCAGCCTCTTTTTTAAGAGGAAAGGGTGAACTGTCTCCATCATTCATTAACCTCCAAGTGCCTGTTATCTACAAAGATGAATAAAATAATTCATTTGTTACTTAAAGAAAACAAACCCTCTGCCCCACACAGATCTTTTCAACCCCCCCCTTGTTTATGAGTATAAACGTATCATCAAAACCTTTTTCTTGTGTCTATTTTTGTTTCTTTTTAGCCTCCTATTTTTCTCTTTTGTATTTTTCTTTTTTTTTTTTTTTTGGTACTGGGGATCAAACTTGGGACCCTGTGCTTGCAAAGCAGGTGGTGAAACCACTGAGCTAAATCCCCGGCCCATCTCTTTTGTATTTTTAAATTCCTTTTTTCTTTTGACTTATCCTACATCCAAGTCCTTTCTCTACCATTTCTAATTCTTTGTATTCCTGGGTTATTGAAAGAGTGGAAAACTTGCTAAACAAGGTCTAAACTATATGTCAGTATACGATTGGTTCTTTGCATGTTGATATATTGCCAGTAATTGTTCTCTCCTTGCAATTCAGTTCTAGGTATCTCTACTCTAAAGACAGAGCTTCCTAGCCCAACTGATCTATAGCATTCAACACAAAAACACAGTAATTGTGAAAAAAACCCACAGCAATTGGATGGTGCAAAAAATTTGTAACACCCCAAAAGCTGATTTCATAGGCACAGAAGTTGAGGAAGTTTCAGCCAAAGACCTAAAAAAAATAGTTAAAATGTTCGAAGAGATCGAAGAATAAACAAGCAAATATATAAGATGTTCAATGAGCTCACAAGGGATGCATGTAAGCAAATAAAGAACTTAATTTGTAAGATGTTTATTGAGCTTAAAGAAGACATAAACCTCTGATTAGGTTAAAGAAGACAATGCAGTGTATGAATGACCATTTTAGTAAAGAATTAGAGGTTAGGAAAAAGAATCAAGCAGAAATCCTAGAAATGAAAAACACAAGTAAAAGGTATGCTAATAGACATAACCAATCAGAAGAGAGAATTTCATTACTATAGGACAAGAATGATGTAGTATATCACTTACTTAGCAATATTCTAAAAAAAGGTTGATTCAGCTGGGCATTATGGCACATGACTGTAATTCCAGGATGCAGGAGGCTGAGGCTAGAGGAGAGCCATGAATTCAAGGCCAGCCTGAACTATACTCTCTAAGACCCTGTTGCAAAAAAACAAAAAATCAAAAATATTATATATAATTTAAAAAAAGGTTGATTCAAGAGCTCTTAATGACTATAAAAGAACTAACCTAAGAATTACAGGAGTCAAGGAAGAGCTGGAGAAAAATATTAAAGGTAGAAAAAAATTTCTTCACCAAAATCTCTGCAGAAAACTTTCCAAATCCAGAGACTGTGTAGCTACTCAGGTAAATGAAACATTTAGAACCCCAAATAGAAATGACCAGAATAGAACCTCTGCAAGACACATCAAAGTGAAAATCCCAGAAACCCAGAACAAAGAGAATAGTAAAGGCCATTAGAGAAAAACACTAAATAATAAAGGCAAGCCTTTCAGACTAACAACAGATTTTTCAACACAAATCTTAAAGGCTGGGAGAGATTGAAGTTTTTCAAACCATAAAAGAAATAAACAATTGCCAACCTACGTTACTACATCCTACAAAATTGTCCTTCAAAATTGACAGAAAAATAAAAACTTTTTACAAAAAAAACAATCTAAAGAAATTCAGGACTACAAAACCAGCATTGCAGAAAATGCTCAATGGAATTTAAACCCAGACAGCAAGGCCAACATCACCAAAGAACCCAAAGGAAATAATACACCTGACTGGGAGAGTAGTTAAAGGAAAATAGAAAGGAGTCAGCACTGAAAAAATAATACAATGACAGGAATCAGTAAATACCTGTGAGCGATAATGGGCAATGTAAATGGTTTAATTCCTCAAAGAAAAGACAGACTGGCAGATTGGATCAAGAAACAAAACCCAGCTAGATGTTATCTGCAAGGGACTCACCTTGTCCACAAAGAAACACTTAGGCCAATGATGGCAAACCTTTTAGAGAGTGAGAGCAAAACTGCAACCCAAAACCCACTTATTCATACAAAGTGCCGACAGTACAATTAAACCTGACTACTGAGGTTTTAATTTAGGAAAAACAACTCTACATTAACATGCTTTGTCTTAAAAGAAAAAACACAGTAACACGTGTGGGATAGGCTTGCCACCACTGATATAGGCTGAAAATGAAAGGATTGAAAACAATAGTCCATGCAAATGGAGCTCAAAAGCAAGTAGGAGTAGCCATCCTAATTTCAGACAAAGTGAATTTCAGGTTAAAACTGATCCAAAGAGACAAAGATGGTCACTACATATTGGTAAAGGGAACAATTCAGCAGAAAGAGATAACAATTGTAAATTTATGTGCACCAAATATTGGCACACCCAATTTCATACAACAAAAATTTCTCTTTTTTTTCCATTAAGTTTATTGGTACATTTTAGGTATACAGTACAGTTACATTCATCATTGGGATGTTGTACACGGATGTTGTACATGTTGTACATGGTTCTTATTTTTTCCCTATTCCCCTGCCCTCCCTTCACCCCCTCCACCCTTCCCTATTTAGAAAGACTTTGTTTCCATATTTTTTTCTTTTCCCTTCTTTCCTTTCCCCTATCCCTCCAACTTCCCCTACTCCTTTAGACCTTTTCTTCCTATTTCACAATATCAAGCATACATTTTGATCCTTATTTACACTTTTAGTTTTTCACACCAGAGAAACTATTCGGTATTGTGTCCCATTTATTTCACTTAAGAGTATGGCCTCAATGTGCATCCACTTAGCTATAAATGTCTCTAGCTTCTCATTCTTTATGGCTGAGTAGTACCCCATTTTATTAAAAAACCACATCTTTATCCAGTCTCCAGTTGATGGGCAATTGGGCTGTTTCCAAGTTTTAGCTATTACAAACTGTGCCACTATACATGGGGGTGAGCATATATCACTGTGGTATGATTCTTTTAATTCTTTTGGGAAGATCCCCAGCAGAGGAATAGCTGGGTTAAATAGGACCTCTAATCCTAGTTGTTTGAGGTATCTCCATATTGATTTGCACCAGTCTGCATTCCCACCAACAATGAAGAAGGGTTCCTTTCTCCCCACAATCCCATCAGCATTTCTTATTGGTTGATTTCTTGATAGCAGCCATTCTTTCTGGAGTAAGGTGGAATCTCAGCATTGTTTGCATCTGCATTTCTCGAAAGACCAGTGATGTTGAACATTTTTTCATATGTTTATTTGCCATTTTTACTTCTTTGTCTGAGAAATGTCTGTTCATTTCAGATGAACGTTTTTGAATTGGGTCTTTATATTTGGGGGGTCTGATTTTTTTGGAGTTCTTTACATATTCTAGATAGTAGACCTTTGTCTGAGGAACAGCTGGTAAAAACTTTTTCCCACATTGTAGGTTGTCTCTTAGTTCTGTTGGTGTTTTCTCTTGTAGTGCAGACGCTTTTTAATAAGATGAGATCCCACTTGTTGATTCTTTGTGGTAGCTCCCGTGCTACTGAGAATTTGTTCATAAAGTTTTTTTCCTGTGCCAATGTCTTTGAGAGTTCTACCTAAGTAATCTTCCAGCAAGTTTAGTGTTTCTGTTTTAATATTTAGATCTTTAATCCACTTTGATTTTAGTTTAGTGCATGGTGAAAGATAGAGGTCTAGTTCTAATCTTTGGCAGGTTGAAATCCAGTTTTTCCAACACCATTTATAAAGAGGCTATCTTTCCTCCAGTGAGGATGGTTGGCTCCTTTGTCAAAGATGAGGTAGCTGAATATGTCTAGAGTTGTTTCTGGATCTTCTAATCTATTCCACTGATCCTCAGGTCTGTTTCTTTGCCAATACCATGCTGTTTTTATCACAGTGGCTTTGTATTATAGCTTCAAGTTGGAGATTGTGCTACCCCTGTCATGTCTCTGTTGCCTAGAATGGCTTTTGCTATTCTAGGTCTCTTCTGGTTCCAAATGAATTTTTGGATTGTTTTCTCTAGTTCTGTGAAATATACTTTCGGGATTTTAATTGGGATTACACGGAATCTGTATAGCAGTTTTGGAAGTATGGCCATTTTCACTATATTGGTTCTTTTTACCCAGGAACAAGGGATGTCTTTCCATTTTCTTATATCATCTTTGATCTCTTTTTTCAGAGTGTTGTAGTTCTTAATGTAAAGGTCTTTTGGTTCCTTTGTTAGATTGATTACTAGATATTTCATTTTTTTGAATGCTATTGTGAAAGGGATTGTTTCCCTAATTTCTCTCTCAGTGAGTTTGTTATTTGTGTACAAGAAGGCTATTGATTTTTGAGTGTTTACCTGGTATCCAGATACTCTACTGAATCTGTCAATTAAGTCTAGAAGTCTTTTGGCAAAATTTTTGGGGTCTTCTATGTAGAGTATCATATCGAAAGCAAATAATGACAGTTTAACTTCTTCCTTTCCTATCTTTATTGCTTTTATTTCTTTCTCTTGTCTAATTGCTATCAACAAAAACTTCTTGAGATAAAAGGACCGATAGACACCAACATAATCATAGTGGTGGGCTTTAACACTTGACTCTCACAAATAGATAGCTCAACCAAGCAAAAACTCAACAGAGAAACATCAGAGTTAAAACACATCATTGAACAAATGGTCCAAATATATCTCTATAGAGATTTTTCCAACTCAGCAGAATACACATTCTTCTCAGGAGCTCATGGAACTTTCTTCAAAGTGGATCACATCTTAGGCCATAAAAAAGTTTAAATATATACAAAAGAGTTGAAACAATCCCTTGCATCCCATCAGATCACAGTGGAATGACAGAAAAAATCAATGGCAAATTAAACCACAGAAACTGCAAACACATGGAGATTACATAATGCACCCCTGAGTAATCAACGGGTAGCAGATGAAATCAGGGAAAAAATTTAGAAGTTCTTAGAATCAAACAAAAATGGCAGTATAGACTGGGCATGGTGGCACATGCCTATAATCCCAGCACTCAGGAGGCTGAGGCAGGAGGATCACTATGAGTTAATGACTTAAAGGCTGGCCTAGGCTACATAGTGAGTTGAAGCCCAACTTGAACTACATAGTGAGACCCTGTCTCAAACAAACAAATAAAAAAAAATGAAAGTACAACATACCAAAACTGTGGGAAACAATGAAGGCAGTACTAAGAGGGAAGTTTATAGCTCTAAGTGATTACATTAGAAAAATAGAGCCGAGGATTTAGCTCAGTGGTGATGTGTCTGCCTGGAAAGTGCAAGGTCCTGAGTTTCATCCCCAGTACTGAAAAAAAAAAGGAAAGAAAAATAGAGAATTACCAAATAAATAACCTATTGATGCATCTGAAGGTCCTAGAAAAACAAGGGCAACTCAAATCCAAAACTTGTAGAAGGAAAGAACTTATAAAGATCAGGGCATAAATCAATGAAAAAAAAATTATATATTTTATACTTATATAAGTATAAAATATATATCTCAAGACTTAGTTCTTTGAAAGAACAAATATGATTGATAGAGGCTTAGCCAAACTTGCCAAAAGAAAGAAAAGACCCATATTAATGCAATTAGAAATTAAAAGTGAGAAATCATAATGGATAGTGCTAAAACCCAAAGGATCATAGAAAACTATTTTGAAAATTTATATTCCAATAAACTGGAGAATCTAAAAGAAATGGATAAATTCCTAGACACATGTGATCTACCATAATGGAATCAATAAGATATTTTTTAAAACCCTGAATAGTCCAATTACAGGCAATGAAACTGAGATAGTAATAAAAACTACCAAGTGAGAAAAGCCCCGGAACTAGTGGATTCACTGAATTTTACCAGAACCTTTGTTTTTGTTTTTGTTTTTGGTACCAGGGATCAAACTCACAACCTTGTGTTTACGAGGCAGGCACTGAGCTAAATCCTCAGCCTTTGTTTTTGTTTTTTGAGGCAGGATTTTGCTATGTAGTTCAGGCTAACCTTGAACTCACTGTGTAGCCCAGGCAGGCCTTGACTTTGTGGTGATCCTCCTGCCTCAGCCTTCCAAGTGCTCAGATTACAGGAATGCGTCACCATGCCCAAATGAATTTTACTAGAATTTTAGACAAGAACTAACTCCAATCCTTCTCAAACTTTTCCATGAGACTAAAAGGGAAAGAACATTATCAACTTATTCCTTGAAGCCAGCATTACTCTGATACCAAAACCAGACAGGAACTCAACCAAAAAAGGCCAATATCCTTAGTGAACATAAAAACAAAAGTCCTCAAAAAATATTTGCAACCAGAAGCAGCAAATCATTAAAAAGATCCTAAATCATAATCAAATTGGCTTTATCCCAGGGATGCAAGGATGGTACAGCATACAGAAATCAGTTAATGTAATACACCACATAAATAGAAATAAGGATAAAATTCACACGATTATCTCAGATGCGGAAAAAACCTTTGACTAGATGCAATGTCCATTCATGATAAAAACTCTGATGAAAATAAGCATAGAAGGACCTTACCTCAAACTGATAAAATCCATTCATAGCAAACCCACAGCCAACATCATACTAAATGGGAAAAATGGAAAGAATTCCCTCTCAGGGTGAGACAAGAGTATCCACTCTTAGCAGTTCTGGTCAGTATAGTTCTTAAAACAAGGGCAAGGATTTAGCTCAGTGGTTCTGCCACTTGCCTTGCAAGCACAAGGTCCCGAGTTCAATTCCCAGCACAAAAAAAACCAAAAACAACAAAAAACGTTAGTCAGAACAATTAGGCAAGAGAAAGAAATAAAGGGGATATAAATAGCAAGGGAAGAAGTCAAATTATCTTTATTTGGAGATAAAATGGTTCTTTACTTAGAAGACCAAATGAATTACAACAGAAGACTCTTAGAGCTAATAAATGAATTCAGCAAAGCAGCAGGATACAAACTCCTCAACACGAATGAATCAATAGCATTCCTATACATACTATATATGTTTGGCCCATTAATATGGAACATACTGAGAAAGAAATCAGGAAAACAATTCCATTCATGGTACCTCCAAAAGAAATTAAATACCTAGGAATCAACCTATACGAGATAAAAGACTGCTATAATGAAAACTGTGATACTGTGAAGAAAGAAATTGAAGAGGACATTAGAAAGTGGAATGACATTCCCTATTCCTGGATAGCAGAATTAAAATGCTACTTCATCAAAAGTGATATGTAGATTTAATGCAATTCCAATCAAAATGCTAACAGCATTCTTCACAGAACTAGAAAAAATAATCCTACAACTCCGTGGAACCAGAAAAGATCTGGAATAGCCAAAGCAATTCTGAACAAAAACAGTAGAGCAGGAGGTATTGCAATCTTAGATATCAAGTTATATCACAAACCTACAGTGAACAAAGTGGCATGGTACTGGCACAAATATAGACATGTAGACAGGTGGAATTGAGCAGAAGTACACAGAGGCCCCTGCACCTTTAGCCATCTGATCTTTGACAAAGATCTAAAGACAAATGCTGGAGAAAAGATAGCTTCTTTAACAATTGGTGCTGGGAAAACTAGTTTCTCACATGCAGAAAAATGAATCTAGACCCTTATCTCTCACCCTGTATTAAAATCAAATCAAAATGGACCAAAGACTTAGATATAAAAACAGAAACACTAAATTTACTGGAAGATAAAACAGGTAAAATACCTGAAGACATAGGCATAGGCAAGGACTTCTCTGAATGGAAACCTAATTGCACAAGAAATAATTCCAAGAACCAACAAATGGGATCATATCAAATTAAAAAGCCTCTGCAAAAAAAAAAAAAAAAGCTTCTGCACAACAAAGAAAACAATCAACAGAGTGAAGAGACATCCTACAGAATGGAAAATTTTTTCAGCTACTCACAGGAGCAAGGCCTAATACTTAGAATATATAAAGAACTCAGAAATTACCCCCCCAATAAGACTCAATTAATGTGAATATTGAATTGATGTGAATAGATACTTCTCATGACAAAATGTTCAGCATCTTTATCATTAGAGAAATACAAATCAAAACAACACTGAGATTGCATCTTACTCCAGTAAGAATGGTATCATCACAAACTCAAAACACAATAAATGCAGATGAAGATATGGGAAAAAGGAACCCTCCACATTGTTTGTGTGAATGTAAACTAGTACAATCACTATGAAAATCAGTATGAGATTCATCAAAAAACTAAAAATAGAAATTCCTTTTGACCCAGCTCTCCTTCTCCCAGGGAATCTTCCTGAAAGAGTTAGTTACTAGAATAAGATGGAATTTCGGTGTTGTTTTGATTTACATTTCTCTGATGATCAAAGATACATAAGTATAGATACAGATATAGATGCTAATTCCCCATAACAAATGTAACTATTATGTATCCCTAACTATACTAATAAAATAAAAAATTTATACCCTATGAACATCTCACCAGTTTCAAAATAAATTACCTTTGACTAAAACAAAGCAATTCCTAGTGAAGAATTTGTTTCCAACCCTACACAGTTGTCTGGATGTACTCTCCCTCACCTGCTCCACTCACTCAGCTAGGTCTTCAGTTCAGTCTGGGCGGCAGACAGGGTTCACCTGCACCAGTGCCCTGCTGAGACCGCTGAGCATGTGGAAAGGCAGCAGCCTGACAGGTGGCCGAGCTGGAAACTGGGTGCCTTCCCTTCATTCTGGAGGTGGAGCTGTCAGCAGGCTAAATTTGCCTTTGTGCAGACAGCAGTCACCTGCCTGGGGTGCTCGCTGTGGCCAGAGATGCCAGGCCCTTGGCTGAGGCATGGGTTGAGGAGCTCTGCCCTGGGACCTGGCATCTGTGTGCTTGGCAAGGGGATTCTCAGGACCTGACAGGTTTACACTGTGGAGACTGCCATGCTGCTGGTAGGTGTGGCTGTAATGAGGAAAGCAGGGGCGGGGGCGGGGGGTGGTTACCCACAGCAGAGCAGGGAAGGGATCTTATTTCCGATGTGTCATTCAGGCTACCTGGGGAGCCTGCCCCCGTCACCTCCCAAAAGTCTGCAGTCATGCCACGCTCTTGTGAGTTCCTATAACAAGTCTTTACAGCACTTCCACTTGTCCTTATTAAAGCCAGTCTTTATGGCCTCTTTTGGCTCCTTTAAATGTCCCTGCAGCAGCTACAAGTGGAAGCTGCCCTGCCTGGGGCTCAGTCTTGCAGGCAAGCGCATTTTTATACATGAATTCCTTTGCTTGCCTGCAGAATCGAGACCCTGTGCTTGTCCCAGCACAACACTTAGCCAGAGGGCTTCGGAGGAGCCTGATGAGCTCTCAGGGTGTGGATAAGAGATCTTGGCCTTGGGCTACCCACTCTTTTCTCTTCTGTTCACAACCTCTACAAGCTCAATTACCTACTTGCCTTCCAGCTCCACCAGGCTGGAATCTGATGACAGAAGGGGAATGTGGGTGAAGACAGACACCCTGCTCACCCATAGATATGAGAATGGGAGAGAGGGTGGAGGGGAGAGAAGGAAGAAGAGGGGAGAAAAACAGTGGACACAAGAACTCAGCTGGGCATAGTGGCACATACCTATAGTCCTAGCATTCTGGGAGGCTGAGGCAGGAGGATTGCAAATTCTAGCTGAGCCCGGGCAGCTTATCAACTTAGCAAAACCCTGTCTCAAAAATTGAAAAAAAGGGGGCCAGAGATTTAGCTCAGCGGTTTCGCTGCCTGGTGCACAAGCTCAAGGACCGGAGTTCGATCCCTAGTATGGGGGAAAAAAAAAAAAAGTTGAAAAAAATAAAAAAAGTAAAAACTGACTGGAGATGTGGGTCAGTACAAAGGCCCTGGGTTCAAACCTCAGTCACATAGTACCATAGAGAAGAGGAAAAAGGCCAGGGGATTTAGCTCAGTGACATTGTGCCTGCCTTGCAAGTGCAAGGTCCTGAGTTTGATCCCCGGTACCCAAAAAAATAAAAAAATAAATAAAATAAAATAAAATAAAAAGGAGAGAGAGAGAGAGAAGAGGAAGAAGGAGGGGAAGGAGAAAGGGGAGGGGAAGTGGAAAGAGAGGAGTGGGAGGGGAAGGGGGTGGGGAAGCAGTTGTTCAAGGAAGGGGCTGACAACTTGCTGTTGCAAGGATTCCATCTCCTTCCTAGCCCCTTAGAATAGAGAAAATTTGCTCACAGATGCTCCCTATGATGCTGGTGGAGGAGGGATTCAAATCCCTGTCCCAGGTGCTCTGTTGGAAAACTGAGCATGTGGGAAGTGCGTTTGGGGTTAGCAATGTACCAGACGCCACCATGTCCTGCTTGCGTCCCTCCTTCCGGACTGACTTGGTGCCCTCTGGCTGACTTCCAGCTGCCTGGGCTGCACCTCAGGACTTCTGGACCCAAAGGCCACTTTCCAGAACACAGTCCCCTACAGCAGCCCACAGGGGCCCAGGAAGTGGCTCCGCCTCCCCAGAAACAGTGCTCCACCCCACTCCTCAGGCCTGTGTGCAAGCTTCTGTCCAGAGCCCTCGAGTGGGGTCCTTCCCAGCCTCCTAGAGTTTCCTGCTGGGAGAAGCTGCGGTCACCCTGTGTAGTCACTGGCTTGACAGTAAACCCTAGTGGCCTCTGTCTTTGCCTGGACCATTCCCCATCTCCTGAAAGCAGTCCTTGAACTTTCCAGATCAGTGATTTGCACTCTTCTGGAGACGGATGGGTCCCAAGCTGTGGCTCTCAAAGAATCTATTCCAAGGCAGAAAGGTGAGCATCAGGCGTGTGAACACATGTGCTTTCCAAACAAGACTTGTCCACTAATGTTGCTGGGAAATGATGCTGTACCCCCAAACCCCAGTTCTTCTTCTACCACTGACCCTCCTGGGATCTCTCTGCTCCTCTTCTCCCTCCCACCTCCTCTCTGTCTTGCAGCCATTCAGCTCAGATTCCATGGGCATGGCCAGGTTTTTTCCTTTGAATTCTCTCAGACTGCAGAGTTGAACCATCTCAGAACAGCCAGGTCCACAGCATTCAACTGTCTCCTAGGGTTCAGCAAAATGTCCTGAAGACCTTGAGCCTCTTACAAGAGCAGTTTAGTGAGCTTTCCCCAAGTGGGCTGTTCTGTTGGGACCTTGATCTCAGGTATCTGCTGGGTGGGATCTGCAACTCGTGGCTGCTGGCACTGTGCTCCTGGCTGGCAGTCGCCTTAGAGATGATGCATGCAGAGGCACTTCAGCCCCACTTGTCCCATCTTGGGGGTAAGTGTTCCAGAAAATTATTATTTAGACCATTTAGAAAGACAGACATCAATTAATTATCACACCAAGACCATGGCAGTAATTATCATGTAAGTAATAATTTCTGAAGTCAGGGTCTCTCATAAATTCCTTTGTTCAAACAATACATCCAAATGCACGCTGGGAATAATTACAATCATTGACTCAACACCAAACAGGAGAGTGCAAAGGGCTCTCTGGATGGTGTCAGTCTGACAGCCCATGGGACAGTGTTCTTGGAATTAGTTTGAAAATGTAGACTTGTCTGCTGCTTTCCAATAGTGCCACACTGAGGCCAAGCCTTTCTCACATGGGCTTTGGGGGACATTCCACACCCCACCTCTCACAGTGATTGTGTCTGGGGAAAAAGTCAGTCATATCAGAGATTAGGAGTCACATCTCCATGCTGCAGCACAGCCACTAAACCAGTGCCAGCCCCTTGGAGGCTGGAGGAGGGCCGGACGTGCACAGTGTCTTGGTGCCATTCAACAGCACAACAGTGGTGGACATGTGCAAGATCGGTGGCAGTGTGCTAGTGTACACACCAGTCAGATTTTGCAGTGAGAGCTGAGAAAAGTACAAAAAGTGCTGCTACACTTCCAGCTAAAGTGATTCTTGGGCCAGGGATTTAGCTCAGTGGTTCTGCCACCTTCCTTGTAAGTGTAAGGTCCTGAGTTTGATCCCCAGTACCAAAAAAATAAAAAATAAAAAAATTAAGTGGCTCTCATAGACCTTACAGAACCCATCCACTCAAGAAGAAAGGCAGAGGGCCAGGGATTTAGCTCAGTGGTTTTGCTGCCTGCTGCGCAAGCACAAGGACCAGAGTTCGATCCCCGGTACCAAAAAAAAAAAAAAAAAAAAAAAAAAAAAAAAAAAAAAAAAAGAAGAAGAAGAAGAAAGGCAGAAACCATCTTCAGGCTAGAGTTTACTCAATTAAATTTTGTTCTGTATTCAATTATGCCCATTACTTCAAACTTCTTTCTCTGGTTTCCACTGAAAATCTGTATTTCTTCCAGCCTATCATGATGATGATGAAGTAGAGAATAGATATTTCTGGCAACCTGGACAGCCCTAGGGGGCATTCCCACATCACAGTTCTGTGTAATAAGTGTTTGCTGTGATGATTCGACATCACATACAGAAAAGTTCAGTGTGCTCAGAGTACCATTTAATAAGGCAGTGAAGTACGTGCTCCATTATTCATTTACTTTTTATTCAGTGAATTTATTCATTCATCAAACTGAATCAACCATGGATCAGGAACAGAGGAAGGCCCTGGGGAGATACAGGAATGGGTAAGAAGTGGTCCTGTGCTGGAAAACCCAGTCTCTAGTGGGAAAGACACAATAATCATTTTGTCAACATGGAGACTGAAGGGAAGGGAAGAAGTTTTCAGAAAAAGAGAGTGGGCTGGCAGTGTGGCTCAGTGGTGGAGTGCCTGTCTAGCATGTGCAAGGCCATAGGTTCAATCCTCAGTACCTCAGCGGGGGGGTGGGGGGGAGCGTGTGGGGGAGACAGAGACAGAGACACACAGAGAGACATACAGAGAGAGAGGGAGACAGAGAGAGACAGATAGACAGAGGCAGACAGAGAGAGACATAGAGAGAAGAGAGAGCCAGAGAGCCAAAATGGAGGCATCTTGAAGGAGTAGGAAAGTTGGGGAAGGACTGCTGTGACCTCTCAGAGGAGAGGGGGAACACACAGCCCTGACCTAGGGAACCATCTGCCCTGCTGAACGGACCTGCCCACCTCGGCCTGAGCCTGGCAGTGCTGCAGCCCCATTTCGGCCCTTCCCGTCTTCCTCATTCCTGGTGTGTGGTACAGGACTTGCTCTCCTGGCTTTTAGTTTTTTATTATTATTGTATGATATTTACCTTTTAGTTTTGTTTCTCCTGGAAACTCCACTCTTACCACACTGCAGAACCTGTGCAAGTATAATGGAAAACTAAAGTGAAAGCTTACCTTTTATTTACTTATTTATTTATTTGTTTGTTTGAGACAAGGTCTCACTATATAGTGCAGGCTGGCCTTGAACTCCCAGTGATCCTCCTGCTTCAGGCTCTGGAGTGCTGGGATTACAGGTATCCATCACCACATGCAACCTCTCACTTCAAATACTCTTATCCCATTGTTCCTGCCTCTTTCTGAAGCAGTTCTGGAAGTCTTCTTTTGTGTCTTTAGTTGCACTGTTGTGGCTACCTTGATGTCCTGAATTGATTCAAAACTTTGACCTTTCATGGTCATTTCAACTTTGGGGAAGAGCCCAAAGCCACACTGTGCCAGATCCTGGAATGAGGGGAATGAGGACACAGGGTCATGTTTTTATGCTCCTGGCTTTCCATTGGATGGCACTCAGCAACAGCATTCACTGTACTTTTGATCACATCTCATAAAAGGGGACTTCCAGAACTGCTTCAGAAAGTGGCAAGAATGATGGGATAAGTGTGTTCAAAGTGAGGGGGAGTACTTTCAGGGAGATTAATGGCAATGTGTCTTTCATTGTAATAAAATTTTAAATTTAAATCATAGCCACAAATATATGTCGATTGCCATCTACTGTTACTGGGTTCTGGGGTGCTGGAATCTCCTTCTGGAGCTGGTTTCAAGGCTCTTTCTGTCCTAAGCAAACAATTGGTCAAGACAAGTGCAAACAGTAGCAAAGTTTTATTAAAGGTAGGAAAAGAAACAGGCTCTCCAGAGTGAGTTTGGGCCAAGTAGAAGTAGGAAAAGAAGTGATCCCTACAGGGTAAGTGTGGGCCACCATGCAAGAGAGAACACAGTGGTGAAAATTCAGTGTGGACTGTCCTTTTGTGTCACCCACTCCTCAGGCTGACATCAGATCCCAGCCATCCTATCAAAAACCTGCTGGAGTTCTTGCAAGAAGTCCACATGCAGTGCTTTGGGAACTGCTCTGCACACGAGTCCTGGGATTCTGTAGTTCGCAGGTGACATCTACCTCCCCAGCCAGTGTAGCCAGGCCCTGATCTCCAGTCTCACTACCTGGGGATGGGGGTTGTGTGGGCCCCACTTCCCACTAGAGCAGAAGGTGCAGCCCTCTGTCCTAGAAGGGACAGCAGCAGGAAGAAATGCCTGTGGAGAGTCCCTGAGACCAAGGTCAGCCACCAAGCACTGACAGGGGCTGGGACCGTGAAGGTGACTTTTGTCCCAGTGCATTAGAAAAGGAACCCAATGAGGCAGAGACATTGGGTGTCCAAATGGGAGGAAACAGGGTTTGGTGGGAGCAGAAGGGAGAGGGCTGAGCATGGAGTCTGGGCAATTTAGAGCAGCAAGTAAAGCCAAGGCCAGGAACTGGGTGGTGGATGGTGATGGACCCAGGGGCAGCTGCAGGGCCAGAGGTGCTTTGATAGGGGAGTAGGGGAGGGGATAGCAAAGGAGCTGGGGCTCAGACAAAGAAGGCCAAAGGAAGAGGGGCAGATGGCACTGTGGTGGGGCTGAGTGTGTGGGCAAGGTGGGCACTGTGCACAAAAGCAGGATTTTGAAGGGGAACTGAGGTAAAGGCAGGTGGCTGAAATGCCAACGAAGTATTGGGTTTGGAAATGCCTGGTGCTCGTGGGAGGCAGTAGGGGAAACAGTTAAACAGTCTTTGCTCCACAGGGACCATCTGTTGACATTCATATCCATTCTCACTAGTTGTTTGTTTCTAACCACTATGGATTGAATCCAGGACCTCACACTTGCTAGGAGAGCTAATGTGGCTCCTGTGAATAGGATCATTTTCTTGAATTTCTTTTCTGGCTATGTTGTTAATGTATAGAAACACAACTGATTTTTCTATGTTGATTCTGTATTCTGTAACCTTAATGAATCCATCAGTGTTTTGGTAAAGTTTTAAATTTCCTATACATAAGACCATGTCATCTGTACACATAATTTCAGTTCTTTCTTTTCAATTTGGGTGACTTTTATTTCTTGCGTGCCTACTCTGGTGAAAATGCTAGTACTAGTTTGGCTAGAAATTGCAAGCATGAGCGGGCATCCTTGTGTTCTTCCTGATCTTAGAGGAAAAGTATTCATCTTTTCACATTGGGAGGATGCTATCCATGAACTTTTCATATAGGAACATTAGTGTATTGAGGTGCAGTCTTTCAGTACCTATTTATTAAAAGTCTTTGTTATTAAAGGATGTTAAATTTTGTCAAACTCTTCCTGCATCCACTGAGATAATCACATCATCTTTGTCTTTCTTCCTGTTAATATGTTGTATCACACTTATAAATTTGTGCATATTGAACCATCCTTGCCTCCCAGGGATAAATCCTACCTGATCATGGAGAATAATCCTTTTTAAAAAATTAATGGCATTGGGTCCCACTGTTCCCAGCCCAGAGGAAGGGGTTTTCAGGTCACCGTTCCACCACTCCCAGCTCACAGGAAGGGGCTTCCGAGGGCAGTTCCACTGCTCCCAGCACAGAGGAGGTAAGCCGCGTGAGTGCCAACAGCATCCCCCCCGCCTCCCCTCCAAATGAGAAGACGTGTAAACAAGTCTCAAAACCAGACTTCCAGATCACCTACAGCAACCCCAAAGGGAAATGAGATGGAAAACTCTGATACTCAACCACCTGGACTCCCTGAACTGGAAATAAAAAAGGAACTGGAAAAAATGAAATCAGAAATAATTTCTCAGATAGCAGCAGAGATTGTGCCCATAGTGCAAGACATAATTAATAAATCTACAGAGGACACAGATAAAAAAAAATAGAGAAGCTGAGGAACATGATAGAATCTTAACATAGGAGAAAAATGGAATCCATAAAACAGATACAAACAGATTTCCAGGAGATTAAAAAACTCCATTGAAAGTCTACACAGCAGAATGAGCCAATGTGAGGACAGAATTTCAGATATAGGAGATAAGATTGCAATTAGTGACCAGGAAAAGAAAAATTGCTTCAAAATTGTAAGGGACAACGAGAAATCAATCCAGTAGCTGCTAGACAATGCAAAGAAGAATAACATAAGACTGATTGGAGTCAACGAAGAAACAGGAGAGAGTGCAGTTGACATAAAAAAACTGCTTACAGAAGTGATGGCAGAAAACTTCCCAAGCAGGGGAAAAGAAGTTGACATACAGATAAGTGAGGCATATAGGACTCCAAATAGCCTTGATCAAAACAATCTATACATAGGCATGTAATTGTTAAGATTCCACAAACTCAACAGAAGAACAAAGTTCTACAAGCAGTTAGAGAAAAGAAACAAATCACATACAAAGGAAAGCCCATCAGAAT
>NW_004624869.1:1249772-1279518 GCF_000247695.1 Heterocephalus glaber
AAACAATCAACAAGTGGGATCTCTTCTTATTAAAAAGCTTCTGCACAGCAAGAGAAACCACCAGCAGTGTGAAGAGACAACCCATAATGTGGGAAATAATCTTCACCTGCTGTTCCTCAGACAAAGGTCTACTATCTAGAATATAAAAAGAACTTAAAAAATATCAAACCTCCCAAATTTAAAGACCCAATCCAAAAAGGGGCATCTGAAATGAACAGACATTTCTCAGAGACAGAGGTAGAAATAGCAAATAAATACATGAAAAAATGTTCAACATCACTGGTCATTTGAGAGTTGCTAATGAAAACAATGCTGCGATTCTACCTCACTCCAGATGGAATGGCTGCTATCATGAAATCAACCAACACCAAATGCTGGTGGGGCTGTGGGGAAAGAGGAACCCTGGTCCACTGCTGGTGGGAGTGTAGACTGGTCCAACCACTGTGTAAATCAGTATAGAGATACATCAAAGAACTAGAACTGGAAGTTCCACTTGACCCCACTATTCCCCTGCTGGGGATCTTCCCCAAAGAATTAAAAGAATCATACCACAGTGACATATGTGTACCCCTGTTCATAGCAGCACAATTTGTAAAAGCTAAAACTTGGAAGCAGCCCAAATGCCCATCAACTGGCGACTGGATCAAGAAAATGCATTTTTTAAAAATAAAATGGAATACTACTCAGCCATAAAAAATGAGAAATTAGAGATATTTATAGCTAAATGGATCCACATTGAGGCGGTACTCTCAAGTGAAATGAACAGGACACACATGTGTAAATACTGAATAGTTTCTCTAGTGTGAGAAACTGAATAGTGTAAATAAGGACTAAAATGCATAATAGATAATGTGAAATAGGAAGGGGCAAAGGGGAAGGGGAAGTGGGAGGGGTAGGGGAAAGGAAAGAAGAGAATGGAATTAATGTGAGAAAAAGAAAAAATGGAAACAAAGTCTTTGTAAATAGGGAGGGATGGAGGGTTTGAAGGGAGGGTAGGGGAAGGGGGAAAAATAAGAACCAAGAGAGATTAGGTAAAGGTGCAAATTTACGATGATGAATGTCATTATATTATGTACTTAAAGTATACCAACAAAATAAAATTTTAAAAAATTAATGTTATTGGTAAACTTTTGATATGCATGATAATCACATTCATCATAGGGAATTTGTACCTGTACATAATATATCTTGATTCTTCTTTTTTCCACATTTCCCTTCCCTCCCTTCAACCCTGCTTCTTCTCCTTATTTATAAAAACTTTGTTTCTAGTTTTTTCTATCCTCTTTTCTTTTTGAATGATCCTTTTAATATGTTGTTGGACATATTTTTCTAGTTTATTTTTGAGTATTTTAGCTGCTGGTTATCTGGAATATTGGTCTGTTTTTTTCCTCTCTTATGGTGTCTTCATCTGGCTTTGGGTATCAGAGTAATGCTGGCATCACAGAATGAGTCTGGGAGTATTCCTTCTGAGGCGTTTTTGAAAGACTGATATCAGTTCTTCTATTGCAGTCATGATATAGTCGGAGACCACCATAGGGTCGGGGGGCAGGCAGAATTCTGAGCCCTTTCCTGTTACTCATTAAAAGCATGATTTGGGTTTCTTCTACAACAGCCAGATACTTAAAAGCCATTTCTGCTATGAACCATGAGTCTTCACTTGGGCCCACAAATGTCCCAATAGGCAAATAAAAACAGAACAAAGTTTGACTTTCATTTTATATCCCTTGTTATGTAAATCTCATGTCAAGTCTCTTCTCAGCTCTGTATAGAAGTTTGCTGATTGTTGAGGGAGTAACCGTCTAGGAGCTGGCCAGACAAGGTTAATTAGTCCTGGGTTTACAGCACATCACCCCCTTCAAGACTGAGGACACCAAGATAAGAGGTTAATAGGGACATTGGGCTCCACCCAGAAGCCTCCTGTCCTAAACCTATGATCACTTGGGTTCCAGGCAAGGTGGGGTCTCCCATGTCTGAGACCACCACAGACAGAAAGGATACTTTCCTGGAAATGAAACTATCCCTCAGTCATAAAGATTCCAGAGTAATGACACCAGGACTCAGATAATGATCAACCGGACACCAGGCTGCCAAGTAATCCCTAAAGCTGGTCTCCTCAGCAAATGGGCCTGTCTGGACCTCTGTATCAGCCTGCTGCCTCCATCTGCCTAAAATGGAGTCCCTTCCTATATTCCTTCTAACTTGCCAATTAAAGCCTTTTCCCTGTAAATTTGTGCTTCAGTTTTTGGTTTTTTTTGGTACCGGGAATTGGAACTTGGGTCCTTGCACTTGCACAGCAGGTGGTGAAATGTGCTTCAGTTTTAATTTCCATTTCTACTAAAGCAAGGACTCACATCAGCCAGCCAACTCTCCTTTCTCAGATTCCGGAAGATGCCGGTTGGTTTTCAGTATTATATTCAAAAGACGCCTTCTTTTGTAGTCCTTTACATACAGATTCTCAGTTCTTGCCTTTGAAAATCTTCATAATCAGGCCTCTCAGTGGACTCGGATTGTGCTTCCTCAAGGATTCAGAGACAGTTTTTACCTTTTTGGGAAAATGCTTTTCCATGACTTGGCATGTTTTGAATTTTTCAAAGTCATGGTCTTGCAATATGTGGATGATATACTGTCATGTGCCACTTCCGAAGAGCTCTCTAGCTGGGGCACCTGTTCTTTGCTGAATTTTCTAGCAGATAGGGGTTATGAGGTCTCTAGGTCTAAGGCACAACTTTACAGCCTTGAGTAAAATACTTGGGTCTTTTCATATCCAAGGGAACCTGGAGGCTGAGGAAGAGAAAATTAAACCAATACTTTCCTTCCCCAAAGCTGATGACCCTAAAACAGCTAAAGGCATTCCTAGGAATTACAAGCTTTTGTCGTCTTTGGATAGGAGGATATGATATTGCACAGCTCCTCTATCAGCTTATAAAGGAAGCCCAAAAGGCAGTTACTCATATGTTAGACTGGGAATCTGATTCCCAGACAGCATTCCAAAAGCTTACACAAGCCCTTCTAAATGCCCCAGCACTGAGCCTATGAACAGGACACCATTTCAATCTATATACTGATGAAGGGTGGGGCATGCCTTTGGGAATACTTACACAGACAGGACCGAGGACCTGCTCAACAGTCTGTAGGGTACCAGAGTCATGAATTAGATGTTGTAGCAAAGGGATGGCTTGTGTGCCTTAAGGCTGTGGCTGTATAGCTCTCTTGGTACTAAAGGTATCCAAGCTGACTTTAGGCACAGATCTCACTGTATATACACCTCACGATGTGGCAGGACTTCTTTCATCCAGAGGGAGCCTATGGCTATCAGACAACTGACTTCTTAAATATCAGGCTGTACTTCTAGAAGGATTAGCCATTCAAATAAAGATATGTTCCTCCTTAAACCTTGCCACCTGTGTACCAGAAAAGTAGGAAATTGAGGCTGAAAGATATGACTGTGAACAGACTTAAAGCTATAGACCTACCCAAGCTGAGAGTGCGTGGCATCTATCCAGGGCCTTTAGATAGACCCTCTGAAGAGTATCTCTGACTGCTGGTCACAACTATGACCCCCTTCAGCCAGAGGTGGCCAGAAGAGTCATCACCCCTGCCCCTACTCATGGCGGTTAGGGGTATTCTTTAGAGGGGGAATATTATAGATAGCTAAATTAGATAGAAATACTATAGGCAGTCAGACATGGCTCGGCCCTCAAGGGAGTCAGTGCAGAAGATGAGAATTCATTACAACTGTGGCTAGAGGCACATCCGTTGAAGGCCAGGCTTCAAGATAAAGACAGAATGACTAGGCTTACATGTCTCCCCGAGGGATAGGCAATATACTAGGATTGGTATCACCTGGTGCAATAAAGTCTAGATAGACATCAGTCACCCAGGTGGGTGACCAGGACTTCCTGATCCATCCCTTGCTCTTTGCATGAAACTTGCTATGGGACCTGCTTCCCCATTGGATCAATATTACCTAAGCAGCTATACTTGTAATCTAATTGGTTGATCATAGTTTTGACCCATGTTGTACCCACCTCGTGATTTTGCTCTATAAAACTTCCTCTATGAACTGAGGTCCATGGCAACCCACTTTCAGGTCCCTTCCTGTCTCTCAGGAGCTATCTCTCTCAATAAATTTTTCCTACTCTTAACCTCTGTTGTTCCTTAGAATTCATTCTTCCACTTGGGGGAACACGAACTCAGTGTATCTGACATTCAGCAGTCTTGGAGTTACATTTATTCACCCTATATCACTACCCCTTTAAATGTTTGATAGAATTCAGTGGTGAAGCCATCAGGTCTTGACCTTTTCTTTGAAGAGAGAATTTTCATTACTGCTTCAGTCTCTTTATCTGTTTACTTGTTACTGATCTGTTCTGTAGTGTTTTTTTGGTACTGGGTATTGAACTCAGTACCTTGCACTTGCAAGGCAGGCGTGGTGCCGGTGAGCTAAATCCCTGGCCCTGTAGTTTTGGTTTTTTGTTTTTCTGGTGCTGGGAATTGAACCCAGGGCTTTACCATTGAGATACTCCTCCATCTCCAATTACTTTGGTATAACATTTTACATGCTTTGCACTTGGCAAACTCTTAAAGTGTCTATAGTATCCCTCTGTAAAACAGAAAAAGGACAAAACATCAAAAGCACCAAAGATGAGATCTACCTTATAGATCTCCAAAAGGATCACATCCATCTGGTGTTCTGCTTAGTGTGGAGCTGATGGCCTGAGATCTCAGTCACTCTCTGCCTGATTTGGGACCGGATATGGAATATTTCAAGTTGCATATCTTATGGACTCAGACCAAGAAAAAGTAATGTCAACAGAGAATGCTCTGCCAAGATTCATTTTTAAAGCTATGAGTTTCTGTCCTGAAAACTTTTGTGTTATTCAAAAGGTCATCCAAAAGGTCATCTGGGAGGTCATGTATTGAACTCAGAGTCCCCATGACTTGCACGAAACCACATTGCAGATGACCTAGATTGGGAAAGAATCTCATGCCGGGGGTCAGTTTCTTTTAGGAAACATTACTTATCATTTGAATGAGCTGGCTTGCTGGCTTCCCCTGAGGGCCAGTGGTGTGACCTGGGCCCTGATCTGGCTTGGATTGCAGGTTGTTCAGGGTGTGGGGCCAGCCTTTGTGAGCCTTCTCCCAGGCTCTGGAAGGGTGAAAGGGTGAACAGAGTCCTGTGTGTCTCTGTCCCCTATAGCATCCCTTGCAAGCACACATGGCACCTCACCAAGTTCCTGGATTCTTTCCAGGCCCTTGGTGTCCAGAGCAAAGAATTGGACAAGACATACAGAAAAGGCTTGTACATTTATGAAGGTGGAAAAGAAGTATGCTCCGTAGTGTGAGAGTGGGCTAGGGAAAAGACTTGCAGGGGTCTGAGGATAAAGGAAAGGGGCCTTTTGTATCCAAATTTCCTGAATTGGCTTCCCCCTCCTGCAAATAAGGCATCAGGACATCTGTCCTACAAAAAACTCACTTGATGTCCTAACAGATTTAAACTACCCTGTTGAAAGAATCTCTTGGCCTCCTGCTGGATGTAGATGAAGGATCAAGAAAGGTGTCTTTTGATTGGTTGTACCCATATCATATGCAAATGAAGGACTGAAAGAAGCATCTTCTGATTGGTCCTGTGAACAGCTCCATATTCAAAAGAAGGATTGAGGTCCAGGGATTTAGCTCAGTGGCACCACCCGTGTCTTGGAAGCACAAGGTCCCGAGTTTGATCCCTGGTACCAAAAAAAAAAAAAAAAAAAAATTATCTAATTAATCAGTCTACTATGTAAAAATCTTAACCTAAGAAATTTATTGCCAGAAAAAAAAAAAAAAAAAAGGTTTGCAAACAGCATTTTTCTGATCAGTCTACAGTGTTCAGCCATAAGCCCAACATCATTTTGAGTTCTGGGTTCTGTGTTTGTCCTCTCTTTTTAGAAAACATCTCTTGCAGCCTTGGGATCTGTGACCTTTGACACATTCTGCCCAGTTAGCTATCAGACCTAATCTCCTACCTCAACCCCACCACAGGTGGGAAAGACAGGGATGAAATTCTTGTCGAAAGGCTTTGAACCATAGATTTATGGTTTCTGGCAATTGGCCAGAACTGGGCTTGGTCCATTTGGTCAGTTGGGGTAAGGGAGAGATATATGCTCACTTACTTGGTTTTCTTTCTTCGTATAGAGTACCTTTGTAAGGTCATATGAGGGCTGCTGATGTAAAAATTGGCTTTAAAAATTACCACTCACTGCATGTTAAGACCTGAAGTCCCCAAGACATCACACAAATGGCCAAAATAAAAGGGTGACTCCAAATTCAGCTTTCCTGGAACAGAGCAGAATTCTGCAACAGAGACAGATGAGTGCATCCGAGCGACAGGGACACCTGGGGAAGAGCAGGGACATGCCCAACTTTCCAGCCTCAGCCAGGCCCAGTTGTCAAGGAAATTGATGTCAGCTGTCTTCCCTAACCAGCAACTGTCAGGGCTGTGGAGGAGCCTCTCCCAGGACAAATCAGACATCCTCACATCCTCATTACTTGGCCCAAATTCTCATCCCACTCCGACAACACAGTGCTTGCATTCCTGAAGAAGTAAGTGCTCTGCCATCTCACCCAAACCCTCTTTGGGTGCCAAGTATGGCTACTTCTCCACTGATGGATGAGATGGTGAAGGCCAGCAGAGTCTGACCAACAGAAATCAGAGTCCCCCTGCTGCATTGGGACAGGGCTACCTGTATTACCTCCTGCACACCAGGACCAGAAAAAGCTATACCCTGCCCACCTGGTAGCCTGGGTAAGTCTCCTGGACAGTTTTACCTCCTCTTCCCCAAACAGCTTCCCAAGCAAGAAAGGTAACCAATGAAAGATAGAGTAGAAGCAACATTTATATATCCAGCGTCACTCTATTTCCATAAATACTCCACTCTTCTTGGAGTGAGACTGTTACTTTCCTTCCCAGATCCATTTCCTAGATAGATAGGTCTAGGAATCTCTGGGGTCCACCCAGGCCTAAAGGGGCACTGTCAATACAAAGTGCCCCATCTGCTCTGCTTCTGTTGCTCTCACTGTGTCCATACTGGGAGGATCAGAGGCGTTCAGAGCATCAGCTGCTGGCCATGACCAGAACCAGCTCCTTACTTCACGTTCCCCCTAAGCAAGTGCCCAGCCTACTCTCCAGAAAAAGGAGCTTACAAAGGTTAATTCTTTGCTAAACACCTTTAAAAAAACAACAACTGAGGATTGAATCCAGAGCGTTCACAATGAGCTACATTCCCAGCCCTTTTTATTTTTTACTTTAAGATAGGCTCTTGCTAAATTGCCCAGGCTGGGCTCAAACTTGTAGTCTTCCTGCCTTATCCTCCCAGAGTGTTCGGATTATAGGAGCATGCCACTAGGATCAACAGCTAAACATTTTTGAAAAGGAGAGAGTTCTCTTCTCTTACAAAAAAAAATATGTTGTAGACTCTTTAATTTTTTTTTTTTTTTGGTACCGGTGATCAAACTCAGGAACTGAGCTTGTGAGGCAGGTGTGCTGCCACTGAGCTAAATCCCTGACAAAAATATGTTTTAGATATAGAGCTAGAGATGGAAATGATCCAGACAGAGATAGAAATAGAGATGGTAAAGAAAAACCTGAAGCAGGTCTTTCCCTAAAATGTTCACTAGAATCCTTTTCATTATAAGGTTACTCTCACAAATGTGAGTACAAATGCCTGTTCTTTTACAAATATAAAAACAAATGCCAACAACACTAAAGAGCCCAATCCAATTTAGGAATATTGATGTCAGATGATGGTTGATTTTACTGAAACTAAATTCCACTTCCAGAGTAATTATAATAATAGCTTTTTCCAGCAAGTATTATGTTCCAGACCAAAGTGTTTAAATGACTTAACTCACTTAGCCTCCCAGTACCATCCTGAGTGAGTAGTATGACTATTATTCTCCTATTACTGAAATAGCTAAGGGCCCAGAGAAATTTCACCAATTTCCTAAGGAGATGCATCTCAGAGGTGGCAGAGCCAGGCCTTGAGGACATCTGATCCAGGGCCTCTCTTCCTGCCACTGTGGTGTTCTGGGTACTGACCACCACAGAGCAGGGTCACCTGGGAGTCCAGCGTGTCCATATTCAGAGGCCACGTGATGACTCTGTCTCTCACCCTCTTTCCTCTACAGGCACCAGATCTAGGCTTTCACCCTAACAGTGAGCCCAGGTATAATTGGGCAGAACCACATTATTTACATATTAACTTCTTAGCTCGTCTCTCATTTACTCCAAGTACAGTTCAGAGCTGAAGGGATCAAAATACTAAAGAAAATGTGGCCATCTGGGCATGGTGGTTCACACTTCTAATCCCAGCACTCTGGGAAGCTGAGGTGGGAGGATGGCAAGTTCTAGCCCAGCCTGGACAACTTAGCAACATAGCAAGATCTCATCACAAAACAAAAACAAAAACAAAAAAGGGCTGGGGGTATAGCTCAGTGTGAAGATTCTAGATTCAATACCCAGTACCACACACACACACAAACACACACACACACACACGCACACAATCTGGTCCAGTAATTGTTAAACTTAGAAGTCAGAAGTGAGTTCTGGGCAGAACTCAGTTAAGGTGTGGTGATTCCAACCCCCCATAATATGTGTATATTATTTTTAAAAGATTACTATCAAGATGAAACATGATATTAAGATATTTGTACAGAAAACTAGCAAGCCTCTTCTAATTCATCTGTGGACCACTGCTAAAATAAAAGACATCAAAATAAATTATTGAGGAGAGGGTCTTGTTCAGTTTAATATCTCCAGTGATGGGCTGGAGATGTAGCTCAGTGGCGCCATGCCTGCCGGGCAAGTGCAAGGTCCTGAGTTCAATCCCTGGTACCACACACACAATCTTCAGTGACTATCAAAATGCAAAGCATAAAGTAGGTACAATACCTACAAAAGTTAGAGACATGAATGAAAAAATAAGGGCATCCAAAATGACCAAACATTTGTACATCTTATATTATTTGTAGCAGTTATGTGAAGGCCAACTGCCAATGGTCTCAAATAAGATTCTGTGCCTAAATAACATGAAAATAGTAATCAATACTCAATCCTTGCAAGAAAAATAAGACACATAAATGTTTTATCTTTTATAAGATAATTCAACATCGCCATTCTTTTATAGTCATGTTGATCTTATTAAGACTGTCTTTTATTCAAACAGACAAATTATTAGACATGACATTAAGAGGGGCGGGTGAATCATGATGACTTGGATAAGTAGCATTATTTATCCTTCCCTAGGATTGCTCTCTAGTTGGTGGTATAAATGTTTGTGTCTAGTTTGCTCTTGGAAATTCAAACTTACTGGGAATGAGGAAGTGATTTTTCTATACTGTGTATGGTCCCAGAAAGAGTGTGAGTCAGTAAGTGTGTGTTCTGAGAAGCAGTCATGGTTGCATCCCCTAACTTGTCCTAGGTGCACAGTCTTCGGTTGCCCTGTTTGCACTAGCATACATCAGTCATCCTTCCACATCCAAAGGACCTACTCAGATTTATAAAACTACTAATAAACATGGTAGTAGTAGTTTCTGTTTATTTGGCTAAAGAGAATGAAACACAGCCCTGGTATTTATAAAAACATAAACAAAAAGGCAGAAAAAACATTAAATTTATATAAACCAGATTCTAATTCAAGAAGGCCATATGAGCATATAGATTCATATCGTTCTTCTTTCCCAAGATCCTGTTGAAGTGGTAGAGTTCTAAAGAGTATAAATCCATAGTCACAAAGACAAGAGATGGGCTGGGTATCAGCATTTGAGAAGTTTAAACAAATCTCTGTATGGCAGAAGGATCACGTGAATGTGTACAGGGAGGGAGGTGTACAGAGGGGATTCCAGAGGAGCAGGACTCTCCGCCTGGGGAGGGTTCAGACTGGAGTCTGCACAGGAGGAAAGGGAAGCTAAGAAAGTGGCTGAAACAGAAAGCTAGAAGGCAACATTTTCCAAATGCTGCAGAAAATTATTTGGGACTTAGAATTCTTTGTCATCAAATCAGCTATCAAACTGAAAGCAAATAAAGACATTTATGAACTGGCAGGACTCAAGAAGTGTACTTACTACATACCCTGTTTTATAAAGTTCCTTGAAAAACTTTATCCAGTTCAAAAAAGAGAAGAAAGAGATGTGAGATGTGAACTGTGAAGGAACCAAGCCAGGATGAGAACTGTACAAATTATAAATCAGTATGTGGGCCGCAGGGACACATGGACCTGCAGTGGATTTTAGACAGTATACAAATTAAGTGAGAAACTTGAAAAAAGGCTAAGGATGTAGCTTGTGGCCAAGAATGTGCAAGGCCCTAGGTTCCATGTGCAGCACTTGAAGGAAGGAAAGAAGGAAGGGAGGGAGGGAGGGGAGGAAAAAGAGAGAAGAAAAACTGAACCAAAACAAAGAAGCACCAAACCTGGAGAACTGTTATGGCAAAGATACATTTCTTCTTTCTTGCAGAGAGAGATGAGTAGCTGTACCCGTAGTCCCAGCCACTCAGGAGGCTGTGGCAGAAGAATCACTTGAGCCCAAGATTCCAAGGCTACCCTGAACAACCTAGCAAGACTCTCTTTCAAAAGAAGAAAGAGCAGCTAAAGCATATTATTTAGGGTTATGAAAATACCCATTCAAAATAATTTGAGACAATACGGTTATCAACTAAAACAGGAGAAGAGAGGAAAAGTGGATTCAGTGTAGGTGAACTAAATTCTAATCTCTCACCACTAGAAGTCAAGAGAGAATCAAAAAGTAAAAGTTATGGTATAACTGGATATAAAACCAGATGTTAAAAAGTGATTGTCTGTAGGAAGTAGAGGGAAGAAAATAGTAAAGGGGAAACAATTTCTCTTTTTTTTCAGAGAAATTACTGTTTTTAATACAGAGAGAACACAGACTGGGATGCGTATTAGTTAGAAGACATAAACCATTGCCTCATTCTATCAAATCCAAAGAATTATATGTGAGCTATGCCCATAATCGCATATATTCCTGAGCTAAACACAGCAACAAACCCCAACTGCGTGAATGGAGGTGCTGTGTAACCAGAATGCCATTCTCGTCTTGAGCCAAGTGGACTCATTAGACCCTGTGCACCAAAAAAATCACTGTTCATGTGCACTTTCTCAGTCTGAAAGCGGCTCCTCTTGCTTTTCTAAGGACTTCTCTAGCTTTGATAGCTGCAGACAGAACCTTCATGTTGAAAGCCTTAGTGTGGGCTCTGGGAGCCACGGGATTGGGCAGGCGTCCAAGCGTCCAGCCTGGCCAATGAGCAGGGCCAGGGGACAGAGCCTCTGCTACACCTTAGGATTCAGTCCATGTCCAGCATGAAGCCTGGAGCCAACTCAGAGGTTTCCAAACCAACAGGGATTCTTTGAGCCTTCCTGGAAGTCTCTAACAATGTGCTCCTGTGTGTGTGTGTGTGTGTGTGTGTGTGTGTGTGTATTGGGGGGGGGGGTTAAGATGAAAATCCAAGGCAGAGGGGACTCCTGTTTTAAAGACCAACTTTTGTGGGGTTACAGCAGATTGAATTTAGGGCCTCACACATATCAGCATGTGCTTTGCCACTGAGCTATTTCTTCAGTCCCCAACTGACTGGCTTTTAGCTAATTTGTTTTAGGCTTTCACATTATTTAAGGGAGGGGGGGGGCTACAATCCTGCAATCTCTTGGGTCTTTTCTATTCTTCTTATGCTTATAATTTTATTTTACTTCCACCTAACTACCCAGCCAAACTAGAAGAATTCAGCTGTTTTTTTCTCTTAACAATTCAACATCCATTTTAATATTCTTGTCACTTCTTGCACTAAAGCAACCTAATCACAGGTTTCTAAACGAAGTACAAATACTCTACTTGTCCTGAAAATTATTTTATTTCTAGTCTGTTATCACATTATTGTATATTGTCCTTTAGTGGTAGAGCACTTGTCTAGCATGCACAAGGCCCTGGGCTCAACCCCCACACCTGCCCTTCTCCCCCTAAAAGATCCTCGGTGTTGGTAAAATATTTGAAGTGGTTTATTTTTCTTAAAATTCTTTTTATTTGTATGAATTTTTTTCTTTCTCTTACCACGTCCACATATTATTTTGCTTCTTAAAAAACCCCCCCAAAACTCCATAACAGTTGAATTACAGCTGTCTACTGACATTTAGAGGTACAAATCCATCTTTGAAGAAAAGAATAATTAAGCAATGATTGCAATTGTTTCCTTTAAGTGAGCTCAAGCAAGTACAGCTTTTTGCTTATTTGATTTTTACAGAATAGCTTTGAAAAATCATCTCAAGTTCTCTGTGGCTTGAGCTTACTGTTTCATGAAATAAGACTGAATTTTGCCTTGAAGTTTTTATAGCTTCACATAAGGAAACTGGGGACGTCATGGGGTTCTGAGTGCACCCTGCAACCACAGATGCTTGTGAGACAGAACTAGAGAGGACCCTGACCGTCCACTCTTCAGCTAGAGAAATGTACCTATGAACAGTGGGGCGGGCTTGTCCTGCCACCTACTGTCCTATCTGCAAACTGCATCATCCTGGGCCAAAAGTCAGAGGATGGAGAGGGTAGATTCAAGGCCAGAGGGGAAAAGAGAAATCCACTCTGTGCATTCATTTACTTACATGCTTTGGTCAGTAAGTATGATTTCCAAAGTTATTTACATAGCAATTTGGGAAATGTAAACATGGACTGGATATTAGATGATTTGGGAATATTATTAACATTCTACCAAAGATACTTTGATTGTATAGAGCTTAGGGGTTGTTTGAAGTGCTGGGAATCGAACCCAGGGCCCTGTCCATGCCAGGCAAGTGTTCTACCCCAAGCTACATCACTAGCCCTGGAGCGTCCTTATTTTAGGAAATGCATGTTAAATCATTTCAGGGAAAATGTAATAATGCTTGCACATGACTGTCAGGTGTGTCACTTCCTATGTACAGTTAAGTCCAAAGCCTCTACAGTGACCTACACAGTAGTATTCTTTCAACCTCACTATATGCTTGAAATTTTGCATAATAAAAATTTGGAGGAAACCTAAGAATTTCAACATAAGGACAAGTTCTAGTGTAACTTTATAGACAAGATAGCAAAAGATAATTTTAACATTGACATTCACTCCTGCAAATCCATAGGGAGCAGACAGTGAGCCCATGGTAGAGATGCACTTTGCCAACTGAAATCCTTTCTCACCTTCCACAGAAATTGATCTGCAACTAGGTAGCAGCTGCCCAGCCTCATACCACTCCTTTTGCAGTTGGATGTTGCACAGGGACCAGTTCTAGCCAATGAAATGTATGTAGCCATGGCAGCACTTTTAAGAGGCTAGTGTGCATTCATCACCCTCTTTCCTCTGGAGAATGGAGGTCATGTTAGGAGGAGGGCCCACCAGCCTAGCATTCTGGAAAGCTGTCTGGTTGTACAAGTGTGATAAGCATGCACACACCTCGTGATCCAGACACCCCTTTGCTGGTTGTTATGGTTTGTGTCTAGATGTTCCCTGAAAGCCTCATGTGATTGATCATAGATGGGTATTTTCAGAGGTGGCTAGATCTAGAGTGTGTGAGGCTCGGATCAAGGGTATGTGATTGCTAAATCAGTCCACTGATTGGTTTGGCATAGTTCTGGGTGTGAGTGTTACTTGCCCTAAGGGTGGGTAACCTGGATAGAATATAATGGACAGAAAAAGGGCTGCTGTCCTCTGCTGCTTTGCTGCTTTGCTGCCTTCTGCCCGCCCTGCTTTGCCATGGACTATTTCTCCCCTGTGATGCCCCTTTGCCAAGCCACTCTCCCTTGGAGCCAGCCAACTATGAACCGAAATCCTATACTGTGAAATAAACCTTTCCTCCTTTAACTTTGGGTGTCAAGTATTTTGTCTCAGTAGTAAGAAAAGTAACTAAGACACTAGTGTTTTTCCTAGGAGAAAGTATCAGACATAAAGGGAGGATGGGAAAAACAGGGACATTTGTGCACCATTACTGAGGGTCAAGAGCAACCTAGGTGATCGTCACAATGGAACAGGAAGTAGAAGGTTGACACACATTATGAAATATGAGGCAGGTCAGAAGTTCAAACTCTGTAGAGGGAGCAGTATGGGTAAAGCTCAAAAATTTGGGGGTGAGTGGGTACCTATAAAGGGGAGAAAATGGTAACAAGGCTTGGTACCCACAACACACCCAGCCCTGAGGGTTTGTGAGTAACTGACTCCCTCAGACTCCTCTTCTAGGGCTCTCCCCAGACTCTCCTGTCACAGGTCAGGGTCTGCTGGGCCCCCACCCCTGAGAATGCGCACAGCACCCTTTAATAAATCACCCCAGAAAGTAGTCCTCTGAGCTGTCACTGTTCACCTGTGTCCATCCCCTGTGGGTGCTGAGCTCCTGGAATGTTTTCTATCTCATTAGCCTTTGTGTCTGGGCTAGTGTTTGGCAAATGGTTTTTGTTTGTTTGTTTTTTATCATAAAAATACAAATTTAGTTGACAAGCTACAGTGGGATTTTAAAAAATACATAGTGACTGTAGACTGAGGTACAATTTCACACAGGTAATTTTTCTTTTTCAAAATGTAAACCTGCTGGGTGTGGTGACATATACCTGTAGTCCCAGCACTCAGGAGGCTGAGGCAGGAGGATCACTGAGTTGAAGGCTACCCTGGAATACAAGAGAAGTAAATAAATAAATAAATAACTGTAAACCACTAATATTTTAAGGAAGAAAAATAAAGCCAGAATTGCATATTAATATTATAAGCACCTAAAACTTAAGTGACTTTTAGCACATGCTTACATAATCTCAAATTGTTACACATTTAGAGCTATTTTCCCTTGACATATGAATGCTTTGAAATACATAAACCATTAATATTGTCTATAAAATGACAATTAGAACATCAATTTGGGCTGAGGATGTAGCCCAGTAGAGAAGCATTTGCCTTAAAAATTCCTGACACCACAAGTCCTTGCCAACAGCTGAGACTGCCTGGCTTCACGTGTTTTGCCAGTGTGGCATTTCTGATTATTATTCAGAATCTTCTCATTGCTTCTTGGATTTCGCATGGTATTCTTTATCCTATAAAATGTCCTAGCCTACTGGAAGTCCTGGGTGCAATCCCCAGCACTGTAAAACAAAACAATAAACAAAGAACAGCAACAAAAACCCCTACCAGTTTGTCACAAGCATATAAACACCTGAAGTGCTTTCTTGGAGTTTCAATTTACCTCCATAAACACAGTCCTTGGTAGCATAATCCTTCGCCAATAATTAGTGTGGACTTTTTTCCCAATAGATTTCTTTTCCAAGTACATTATAAGCTCAAGAAAACAGATCCAGCAATTATGTGATACAATTATGTCATAACAATGTGATAACACATAATGCTTTAAAATAGATTTGGATGGAGTTCCCAAACACTTTCTTATATGTTCCCCAGGGACTTCTGTTAGAAATATCAGAAATTAGAAGCCCCCACTATCCCCATTGTGCTTTAAAATAGACAAATCTTTGGTTAAAGTCCTGCATTGGAAGCATTTGTTAGAATATAAAATGGCCCAGGCCAATAAATGGTGCTGATGTATTATTAGTTTACCAGGCTTCATTTGTCTGTTTCTGGTACAGTGGGAAACTATCGATGTTTTTCTATAATATATTGATAGTTTCAATCTTTCTCTTACAAGGAGAGAAATCAGTACATTTATTATTTCTCTCTTAATTTTCTACTAGTGTCTGAACTAAGCAATTTGCAGTAATGATAGACACTCTTCCACGGTGTATGTTGTTATAACTGCAAAGATACACATTTAGAGCGTTAACTTTAGAATTCACTTAGTCCAATAAATCAACATTAGTCTTTACAAAAAATTAGACTTTATAATGAATTAACTGTAATAGGTTGGCAGAAATTGCTTACTTAGAAAACTTGAGGCATTCCATTTACAAGCGGAGTTGTGGGAAACTTATAAAACATCAGATAAGCAAAGAGGACACTAAACAAGAAATCAGTCACATTAAGGTGCAGCCAACGAACACAAGCATTGGTAGCCAGAGGGTTAGTGGGGCAAACTCGTACAGCTTTCCTTTTTGTGTAGCCATAGCAACAGCCACAGAGCTGTAAAAACACTATATCCCCAGGCAAGGAAACCAAGAGCCCTCACCAGTGGTGCAGAGCACATTAGCAAAACCATGCTTGAGTGGGTCAGCCAGGACAGAATGGTCCGGAACAGAGCTGAAAATTAATTTCAGTTCTAAGAAGCAAGCACTAAATAAGAAGGAAGCACTTGATAAGACTTCCAAAAGGACTCACTCAAGCAAGGCTGTTCCTAGTGACAAAATGGGCCTAACTGATTTCCAGATACAAAAATTGTATTGTGCTTTCTAAATCTATAATTCAGATTTCAGATTTTCCATTAAGTATGCATGGCAATGAAATTCTATAAATTATTCTTCAGCAATACAGCTATGAAAGCCTTCAACAAAGAGAGATACTGCCACCCAATTTACAGTTTAACAACAATCACAACATCATTAACTGCTGTAATCACTGGCATCCGTCTTGTTTGAGTATCTTGTAGTCTTGTTTTCCTCAGGCTTCACCAACTCATCATGGGCATAGAAAAAGATCCAACTTTAGTGAGCCAGTGATCAGACTGTACTCGCTAACAAACCACACACACACAGGGCTACACTGCAGCAGCTATTCCAAATGCATATTTTAAGTTAACGCATTAATGTAAAACATTATTACATATGGCCTGGGAAGGCACCTCAGTGGGAGAGTGCTTGCTCAGCATATGTGAAGCCCTAGATTTAATCTCTAGCACTGCAAAAAAAGAAAAAAATTGCCAGGTGTGGTGGTGCACACCCATAATCCCAGCACTTGGGAGGCCAGGGCACAAGGAAAGCAGCCAGTTCTAGGCCAGCCTGGACTATATAATGCAACCTTGTCTCAAAAAACCAAAAATAAAAGGCAAAAAAGAGAAAAAATACTCTTAAATAGAATTCTAGTAGTTTTATAATTCTGAAGTTGTTTTTTTTTTCATACCGGGGATTGAAGTTAGATCCTTGTGCTTGTGAGGCAGGCGGTGGAAGCATTGATCTAAATCCCCAGGCTGTAATTCTGAAGTTTTAAGAAAGACCATTTAGAAAAGCTGACTTACTTAAGTGTCTTTAGCAGAAGAACACACAGAAGTGACTGCAAGCTCCATCAACACTCAGGTGAACTATACCCTCATGGCTGGACAATTGCATTTTTGTGGGACTTGGTGGCACATGCCTCCAATCCCCACATGGAGGGAGGCTGAAGCAGGAGAATTGCAAGTTCAAGTTCTGCTTGGGAAACTTAGCAAGACCCTGTCTCAGAATAAAAAATAAAAAGGACTGAGGATGTAGCCCAGTGGTAGAGCCACCCTGGGTTCAGTCCCTAGTACTGAAAACCAAACACAAGTCTGTCAGCACATCTGCAAAGTGTTTTTGTAGCCTTACTGAACACTTGTGGCTCTGTCCTCTGTAGTAAATTCTTACTAAATGTTGAAATAAAAAACTAAATAAAACATTTTATGGACTTTTCTTAACCAGTTTATGTGCAAAGTGGATTTCAGAAAAGTTTTGCTCTGTATTTGACATACTTTGAGCACCATCCTGCTACTGGTATATCCCGCAGAGCTACCTCAAGTTGGAGTGTCATGTGAGTGTTTGCTTAGCCATGCAGATAACAGATTTAATCCAAATATTCAACAAGATATATGAAATTTATATGCAAGATAATCGTTAGGCAGAATAGGACAGGAGGAACCAAAACCAAACTTTGCTATTTCATGGTTTGTTTTTGTGGTTCTGGGGGCCTAACCCAGGGATTTACACATGAAATTTTCATGAGATTTTGTTTGTTTATTTTGCCAACCAAGCCCCTGAAGTTGTACCTAGAGCCATGAAAATTGATGTCAAGCTCTAATTTGGAGAGTGTCTGTAACTTTTATTTTTGCAGTGCTGGGAATCAAACCCAGGGTCTTGCTCATACTATCAACTGCTCTACCACTGAACTACATTCCTAAAACCTTGTCATTTAAAAAGTATGAATTTCCTTTTGTAATTTTTACCTGTTTTTCTCTGATTAAAAACAAACAAACCAGAACTGGGTATGATCATCCATGCTTGTAATCCTAGCACTCAGGAGGCTGAGACAAGAGAATAGAAAGTTCTAGGGTTTGGAGACCTTGTCTCAAAAGAAAAAAAACAACAACCAGACAATACTAAAAAAAGGAAATACAAATTATATTCATCTAGATATTTTTATTTTCCTGTATAGAAATATGTAGCATAAAGATAAAGCATACAATGCAGTTCTGTAAATTACATTTAATATATCGTGAGCACATGTATGTGTTCATAACGATACGTCTCCTTAAAAAGTATTAACTTTTCAGCTGGGGATTTGGCTCAATAGTAGATGCTTGCCTAGCATGGACAAGGCCCTGGATTCAATCCCCAGATCTCTGCCCCCAAATTAACTCTTTAATTATTTAACTATGAAAAACTTTGGTTCCTAAAAGATACCAGTAAATGGGTTTATTCTCCACTCTCCAGGCCATAGTAATATCACTGATACTTTTAAGTAAAATAGGAAGCGAAACAAAATAAAACTGACAAAAATAGAGAAGTAACCCCTTTTGTGATCTAGGGATCAAACCCAGGGCCTCATGTATGCTAGGCAAATGTTCTGCGAGGGAGTTACATCAGCATTCCTTTTAAAATTTTATTTTGAGACAGGATCTTGCTAAATTGCTCAGGTAGCTTTGAATTTGTGATCTTCTTGCCTCAGCCTCCCAAGTAGCTGGGATTACAGGTGGGCATTTCTGTACCTGGTGGCAATAATATTTTAACCAGAAGAGAACTATTCCAGATGCAGAAAAATCAGAAGATAAAGCAACCAGGATCATGTTACAAAATACCATAACGAGGTAGTATAATACTATGGAGTAGTAAAACAAAAACAAAACAAGCCAACCCAAATCCTGAAGCTAAGATGCTCTTCAGATCAATGCCCAGCTCAGCCCGTGGGTCCCCTTGTGATCCCGAGCTCTTCAGCTGCTGTCTGGACTCAGTTTCTTTCTCTGTAAAATGGGGTGCTACAGTAAATTTGCCTCTAGGTTTTTTTCCAGCTCTTCTCTGATTCTGTGGAACTGAACTTTCCTGATCCATGGAGAGTGTGCTTATTTATTTTTCTTGGGTTGGGAATGAAACCCAGGGCCTTGCTCTGTGTCCAACATAATTTGGCTACCATCACTGGGAAGGCTGTAACTGGTGGGCTCAATGACCACTCTTCCTTCTTTTGATGTGTGGACAAACAACAACGAATCCATCAGCGAGCCTGGAAATGAGTTAACGTGATGGCCAGCAAGTGTTCTGTAAAACTTCTGACTTAGGCCAATTAGCCAGCTGAACAAGGCGCTGCCTCAGGTGGCAGGCAGGTGTGACCTTTGACATGGCTTTTCTTTCTGTCCCATCTTCCCAGAGCAATTTGCAGGATGAACAAAAAAATCTCTGAAATGCTTGTCTATTATTTGCAACTGGCAGGCTTTTTCAACTTGAATTTGATAGGGCCCCTCCCAAGGTATGTGTGGGGGACTCTTTACAATGTAGCGATATCAGCCTCTGTGTATGGATGTGTAGTTCTGAGTAACTCTGTAACATAAGTCATACTCAACCAGACCACTGGATATTAATGTATACCCAGCCAGACTGTAAAATGTTAGTATATGACCATATAAGGGAGACAAAGACACAAAAATTGTATAAAAGGTGCAACTATGCCAAGTTGAGCACTCAGCCTTTGCGTATAAATTGGCTGAGTGAATGCCAGCAGAAATAAAGCTCCTTCCTGGAAAAAAATGCCTTGGTGTCCCATCTCTATACACGAAAATCCCCGCAGTGTTTCTGGGGGCATGTGGCCAGGATTCGGAGATGGTGTATTTCCACCTGCTTTGTTGCTGGAGTCTGAACCTCCTGATGTGCTGAGGCAAGAGCTCCAGATACACAGCAGGATCTGAGGCCCAGGAACCAGTTCAGGGAGCACCGCCCACCAGATTTGGTAAGACCTGGGTTCAATTTGATAGTTTCACCTTTAGAGAAAGAGAAGGGGAGACTGATCACCTGCCAGAGTTGCAGAGTAAGTTTCATTGAGATGAAAACCACAACTCTCAGGAACTGGGTGGTGGATTGGAGTCCCAGGATATTATTACTATTGCCCAGGTAGCTCCATAGGGAACAAAACCACGGCCCCAAGGCTCTGGGCCCTTGGCAGTGGGTTGGAGTCATTGTGTGCTTGTGTGTGAATGAGACAGACAGTGGGAAGGCTCTGACCTGATCACCAGCCTGAAGCGAGGGTTGAGTCCCAATCAGCACCTCTGTGGCAATCCTCATAAGGCTGAGGCTGACAGTAGGTGCCTGGAAGCCCTGCCAATGCTAAGAGGCACCTGAAATATCTCTGAGAGGAGAGTGGTGGGAGATGGATGAAGCGAGTGTGCATCCCTTCCAATTAAAACTTTCCCTTCCCTCATCCCTTTCTTTGTGCATGAAAGTTGTCTATTAAGGGAAGAAAATGGGTGAAAAGCAGAGTAAACTGACTTCCCTAGAGGTTATGTTAAAGAATTTTAAAAAGGGATATTTAGGTGAGTATGGTGTTAAGCTGACTCTCAGAAAGCTTCGGACCTTCTGTAAAACTGATTGGCTGGTGTTTGGGGTGGGATGGCCTGCTGAGGGATTACTTGATAAGGAGGTAATTAGTCAAATTTTCACAGTTGTTGCAGGGGACCCTGGCCATCCTGATCAATTTCCTTGCATTGACTATTGGCAAGACTTGGTCCTATCTCAGCCACCTTGGATGAAAGCTTGCATTGAAGAGAACTGTAGGTGTTGATAGCTAGGTTTTATAGTTAGGGTTTGCAAGGGAATAGATTTAATTTACAGGATTATTTTATAATATTCACCCAAAAGTCAGATGCACAGGAGTACAAGAGGTCTGTTCAAGCACTAGAGACCTGAAAAAATCCAGCCAAAGTCCTGGATCCCATAGCAGTCTCCCATTCAAGTCCAGCTAAAGGCCTAGAGCCCAAGGCAATGTCCTCCATGAGTCCAGCCAGAGGCCTAGAGCCCACAGCAAGAGCTCATGCAAGTTGGTATGGAGGATCTGCACCAGGAAGGCCTAAAGACCAGTGGTGGAAGCCTGAAAGCCCACACCAGCAGGGTAAAGGATCTAGACTGAGGGATCTACAACTGGAACCAGGAAGCAATGCTCAAGGCAAAGATCAGAGCTCCCTCGACAAGAACAGCAGCCATTCCCAACAATGGCGAGGACCTGAGCTCCTTTGATGGTGAGAATCGCCAAGTTTGTATCAGGAAAACCAGCCACAGAAAGCTTCTCCAAGAAAATCAACAGCATACAATCTTCCCCTCTAGCTCTCTTTTTATGCCATTGGCAACAATCCTCAAGTGGCTCTTCCACGTCCAGAACCATGTTGACTCAGTTCAGCTGGGCGTTCTAAGTTGGGCATTAGTTAATCCACCACACTAGAATAATGGCCACCTCCAAATGTCAGCCAAAGTCAAACCTATTCTATCTGGGGAATCAGAAGTCTCACCTCCCTATGTCCTACAATACCCATCACTGCCACTGCCACCTGTGATCCCCCACTGCAGAGGCTCTACCAGAGCCAGTCAGCACCCCAGGGCTTGCCTCTCTCCCACCTTCGTCTGAGTCCTCCCTGGAGACAACCCCAACAGCGGCCTCCCCGGAGACACCCATTCTAACTTCCCACATGCCTGTGGACACCCTTTGAGAGAACTCCTCTAGCAGCCCAAGCCTCAGGCCCCATGGAGGCACCATGCAGATGTCACTTCAAGAGAGGCGAGGACAGATTTACTATGACTCAAAAAGGGGCAGATCCAAGAAGGGGAATGAGTGTTAGTATATCAACCCTATACCCAGTTGTCTCAAACCCTTACATTCTCTTGGGCTTCATCCCCACAGAAGCAGCCTTCTTTATATGTCTAGACCTGTCTGTATCCATCTGGCCCCACGGAGCCAGCCAATTTTTTCCCTTCCAGTGGGAAAATTCAGAAAATGGTGACCAAGGCCAGCTGACTTGGACAAGGCTACCGCAAAGGTTCAAAAATTCCCCGACCATTTTTGGCTCAGCAATGGGCACTGACCTGAAGGCCTTTCTTGCAGGTCAACATGGTTATTATTCCAGTATGTAGATGACCTGCTGTTGGCTAGCCAAACACAGAAACAGTCCATGGAAAGGACTCGATTACACCTCACTCTCCTTTGGGAGGGCAGCTATAACATCTCAAGAAAGAAGACCCAAATTTTCCAGGAGAAAGTTAAATAGCTCAGTTTCTACTTGTCACAGGGATGACATCGTTTTGGTCCAAGAGAAAACAGTTTGTTCAATCCCAGTTCCAGCGACCCAACACCAGGTCTGAGAGTTTCTCAGGGCTTCAGGTTTCTGGAGGATCTGGGTACCTAATGTCTCAGTCTTAGAGAAACCCCTTTATAAGGCCGCAAAGGAGAGGGGTGGGATGAGAACTCTGTTATGGGAACAGGAACAGCAAAAAGCCTATGAAGAAATCAAACAAGTCCTCATTAACACACTAGGCCTGGGACTTCCAGACAGGACTAAGCCTTTCTATTTGTATGTCCACAAGTGTACTGGCATAGCAGTGGGAGCTCTAACCCAGATGCTGAGATCCTGGCACTGACCAGTAGCAGATCTCTCCAAGCAGCTCAACTCTGTCACCCAGAACTGGCCACTCTGTGAGCACTTGTAGCTATAGCCCTCTTAGTGGCAGAGGCTGACAAACTGACCATGGGACAAGAATTAAGAGTCCGAGTGCCACACTCAGTGCTGACATTAATGGAGTACAAGGGACAATTCTGGCTAACTGAGGCCTGGATGGTCAGATATCAGGGGATGTTATGTGAAAATCCACACATTCACTTAGAAGTGGTGCAGACCCTGAACCTGGCAACCTAGTGGAGCCAGGCCAGCCACATCATGACTGCATTGAGGTCATGGATGAGGTGGTCTCCAGCCAATCAGACTTAGGGACCAGCTCCTCAATGATCCCAATGTCAAGTATTTCACAGACAGTAACAGTTTTGTGAAAGAGGTAGAATGCCTTGCAGGGTACTCAATGGTAACCCTGCATTCCATCATGGAGGCAAAATCTCTGCCAACAGGGACCTTGGCACAGAAAGCAGAGCTCATTGCACCAAGTGGAGCACTCCCTGGCAGCAAGAATCTGCATCAACCTATACACAGACTCTAAGTGTGCCTTCATCACCCTTCAGGTGCACGCAGCTCTATATGAAGAAAAAGGTCTCTTAAACTCAGGGAGAAAAACAAAATATGGCAGAGAAATCCTTGAACTCTTGAATGCTGTATAGTCCCCTAAAAGGGTGGCAGCCATGTACTGTCAGGGACATCAAAGGGGAGACACCATAGCCACTCAGGGAACCGTAAAGCACACCAGGAAGCTAAGCTGGTGGCCAATAGGGGAACAGGAGAGTGGAAGGCCCTGGCCACCATGTTGTTTCCTAGTCCATTGACAGAATGAGGCCCTGATTACTCACATGAGATTGCTTGGTTTAAGACTGAGGATAGAAGGTACCTCCCAGGCAGATGGTGGCAGTCTAAAGGGGGTGGGGTAGCAATCCCCATGGCTCTAGCCCCAGATGCTTTTCAGAAAGCTTTATCAGGACACTCATGGGGGCTGGACTGCTCTGGAGACCGTGTCTCTACATGAAAATCCTGCAGCAGAGTACCTACCACTCCTGCTTAAAATCGCTTCAGTATACAAACTACTTCACCCTAGCTGCCAAAATCTGGACACACAAATGGTCCCTGAGGAAATAAGGGCAATCCCACTGTGGGCCACACACAGCAGGGAGAATGAGTGCTGGCCACAACAACGTGGGTGAGTCTTGCAAACAAAAGAGGAGGAAAGAAGGCGGACAAAAAGAGAACAGTACACATTGTATGATTCCACTGTGCAAAATTCCAAAGCTAAGAACAGATAAAACTAATGATCCTTCTAGAAGTGAGAACCAAGTTAGTCTTGGGGAGACTGAGGATTGGAAGAGCTCAGGAGCCTGTGGCTCTATGCTCTTATGGCTTCTGCTTTGGGTTCTGGTTATGTGGTTATATGAATTTGGGGAAAATCTGTGAAGATGTATTCTTGATGTATATACTTTTGTAGGCTGTTAATATTTCACCAATCTAGCATACATTTAAAAAATAAATGTACGTATTTTTAAATTGGCCCTAATTATGCAAAAAAGCATTACATTCACACAACTCAAAACATTTTCAAAATTCAAAAGCACACAAGATGGGAGGATGGATAGCTGGTTGTGTCATAGAAAAAAGACATTTAGAAAATCGGAAGCAGGTTCGGGGAGGAAGAGGAATTAGTAAGCAGTAAACTATGACTCATGCCACAATACCTGCAATCCAGCACTGTGCTTTGTACCTGTTTATTGAATTTCTTTTTGAGTTAAATGTGTTTCTTGTATGCAGTGTATTGTTCAACCTTGTTTCTTGATCCATTCTGCCACTCTGTGTCTTTTGATTGGTGAATTGAGACTATTTGCATTGATGGTTATAACTGATATGTATCAACTTATCCTTGTCATATTACTTCCCTGTTGTTGGTTCCCTTACTTTTCCCACTTTTTAATTGCTTATCTTGCCTGGTATATTCATTCTATTGGGATTCATGGAATTGTTGTCTTCATTATCTTTTTCTAGAAAATCCTGCAGAAGGTTTTGTCTTGCTGGTTTGGTGGTCATGAATTTCTTCTGGTGTTCTTTATCATGGAAGTATCTTTTTTCTTCATCAATTCTGAAAGATAATTGCAGGGCACATCAATCTGGGTTGGAGGTTGTTTTCTTTTAGCTCTTGAAATATTTCATGGTCTCCTTGAATTAATGGTTTGAGTTGAGAAGTCTGTTATGATTCTGATGAGCTTTCCTTTATAGGTGATTTGTTTCTTTTCTCTAATAACAGCTTTTAATATTTTGTTCTTGTGTGGAATTTCTGGAATGCTTTTTTTTTTTTTTTGATACTGAGGATCAAACTTGAGACCTTCTGTTTGCAAGGCAGGCAGTTGCACCACTGAGCTAAATCCCCAGCCTGCTGAAATCTTGACTATTATATGATTTGATGTAGTTTTTTTCTGATCATGGCTAATTGGAGTTCTATATGCCTAACTTAACTCTATGTCAAATTCTTTTTCCATGCTTGGGAAGTTCTCTGCCATTACTTCTATGAATAGATTTATTATGTCCTTTGTGCTATCTTCTGATTTTTCATTGATTCTTAATCAATCTTATGTTATTCTTCTTTGTATCATACAGCAGTTATTGGATTAAGTTTTCGTGATCTCTTGCTATTTTTGTTTTTGTTTTTTGGTACCAGGGATTGAACTCAGAACCTTGCTCTTGCGAGGGAGGTGGCAGAACCGCTGAGCTAAATCCCCCGGCCCTCTCTTGCTATTTTTAAGAAGTCTTTCATTTGATGATTGCTAACTGCAAGCCTGTCTTCTAGATCTGACATTCCTTCTATCCTTACATTGGTTGATTCTGCTGCATACACTTTCAATAGAATTTTTAATCTCTTGGATATCTGTTTGAATCCGTTTCATGGAATCTATTTCTTTCCTATGTTAGGCACTCATGATTTCCATCACTTTCTGAAGCTCCTGTATTTAAAAAAAGATCTATATCTACTCTAAATTCACTAACCATGTTCTTCATCATGGTCATTATCTTTTTAGTTATCTGTGTAATTTTTTCCAATTTGTTTTTTTTCTTAGAGACTCATTCATCTTCTTTGTTGCTTCTGCTGTTACCATTTCAGAAAGTTCAGCTGGGTGGTTTTTGATTTCTTCCACCTCAATGCCCCCTGAATTTGCCTTGGGAAAGCTGGAGGTTTGGGGTTGCATCTTGCTTCTGTGTCTTCTTATTTTCTACTTTTTAAAAATTTGTGTTTAGGGCTGGGGATTTAGCTCAGGGGTGCTGCTGCCTGCCTTGAAAGTGCAAGGTCCAGAGTTCAATCCTCAGTACTACAAAAAAAAAATTGTGTTCTGTGTTGATGCTCATAAATCAGTTATGGTATGTAGTTTTATTACTTGTATCAAGACCTCCTTAGGATATGAATACTTTTTAGAGATGTTTTCTAGGTACAGGTGGCTTTTTGAGTCTGTCTTAAGATTCTGCCTCTTCACTTTCTTAGGGATGAGAGGTTGCTGCCTCATTGGTCTATCCAAGTTCTCTGCCAGTTCTTTGGTACTGGACTATGGTATTTATTGTTTATCACCCTGAGACAATCTTGGTATTGGCATATAAGGAAGAACAACTGATTACAACAATTATGTCACCTTGGCTAAAGTAGTATAACGATTAACAGCAATGGCATTAAGTACAGTGTAGAAAATGACAAACTGTGGTAACTGTTAATTTGCTACATTTAACCATATTTACAAGATTATAGTTATAAAACAAAATTTAAAACAAATCAGAAAATTATATATAGTAAATAACCCCTCAGTAGAACAATTTTACCTGTAAGGGAGAAAATTTAATACATGTGCTGCCGAAGTGAGCACAGGGGAGAAAATTTTTAAAAGGAATAAGAGGAAAAAAATAGAGAAATAAAAGAAGAGAAAGAGATTAGAAGCAAGGCTGAAGGACAAAGAAAGATTACCCAAGTTTTGGGACACTGGTAAAGAAGACAAAAGGAAAAAAGAAGGGGAATATAAAAACAAGAACTAAATAAAATTTTAAAAAACTAAAAACATTTACACTCATGAAAAAAACAAAAAAATCAAGAAAAATAGCAAAGAAAAAAAAAAAAGATTTCTCTGTGATTGCAAACCTGTGGTTATCTTATGATGTCTACAGTTTTGAGATAGTGTCCAATTTAGGGGATGTCTCCACTGTCACTGGTAGAGAAAGGAGGCAGTGAGAGCCCAGATCCATGCTGAATGATCCCAGCAAGACTGTAGTAGGGCAGAGTACTAGATAATCCCAGCAAGCCTGAACTAGGGATAGTGTGGGGTGCCCATTTTGATGCTTTCAACTCCACAGTAGTTCAAGCTGATCCTGGCCTCTGGTTGTGGAGTTGGGACCTGAGTTGCTCAGCCTACAACACTCTGGGTGTCTCTTGCTGGCCTCCCCTCAGATCCATGACCATGGATGGCTCCTGTGGTTGTCCCTCACCCAGTTGCTGGGAGCCCTGAAGTGAAGCCAACCCATAGCTACTCAGAGTCCCAGATTCATTTGACTCCTTCCTAAAATTGTGCCTGAGAGGACGCTTGGACTGGAGTCATTCACCAGCTGTTGTAGCTCACAGCATCCACTTCTCTGTTCCACTAGTGTGTTTCTCCATGGAGAGCCCTGGAGCCACCTGTCCTCACTGTGTCTCTGCAGTTTCAAGCCTCCTCTCTCACACCTCAGCCAGGAGTCAAGGAGAAAGTGCAGCTTGCTACCTCCTCTTTCTCCATTGAGGTCTGTCTCTTCACTTTCCCTATAAGCTCCAATTCTCCCTTCAGATCCTTCCTGGGTCCTGGGGATCCATCTTGCACCTTCTTTTCTTTTCCAAGTTGTTATTTTCCAGGGTCTGGATTCTGAAACTCAGAGAGGCTGTTTTGCTGCTGTTTACCACTCCACCATCTTCCCAGAAGCTCCTGAACCAATTTCTTACTTTCTGTCTCTCTGTCTGTCTCTCTGTCTCTGTCTCTCTCTCTCTTCCCCTCTCTACCTCTCTGTATCTTTAAGCCAGACAAGCTATGTAGCAGTAATATTACCTTAACATGGTATTTTTCTTAGTGTACAATGAGGTACAGTATTCCTTGAGATGTTAGTAAGGTTTGGGAAATACTAGGTAAAATATATTTGTTTAATGCTCAAATTCTCAGTGTATGAGTTGAGAGAGAGAGAGAGAGAGAGAGAGAGAGAGAGAGCAACATTTCCCAAATGTTTTTCCATGGAACACTTTTTTCAAGGAATCATAGGGCTGATCATCTAAGGAACCATCTTTTTGAAAAAAATGTTAGCTTATTGCAGAGTCTCTCAGCAGCAGCCTTGCTGATATTTTGTGCCAGAGCACTCCTGGTTTGGGGCTGTCCTGCACACTGTAGTCTCTGCTCACATGTCAGTAGCAACCTAGCCAGACATGACAATCAAAAGAATAAGTATCCAAACATTACCAAATGTCCCTGGGGGATGCAAATGCTCCCAGTTAAGAATTACTGGCTCTGCCCTCCTGATTTAATCACTTCTCAAAGGCTCCACCTGCCAATACTGTTATGTCTGGAGTTAGATTTCACCCTGTTAATTTTGGGTGGACACAGACATTTAGACCATAGCAAAGACCATGCTATAAGACTGAGGGTCTCAGGAAGAGGCTTCCGGGTAGGCATGCTGTGGCTCCCAGCATAGAGGAGGCTTCTGGGTAGGTACGCCATGGCTCCCAGCCCAGAGGAGACCTCCAGATCGGTGCGCCATGGCTCCTGGGCAGGAGGAGGCTTCCAGGTAGGTGTGCCATGGCTCCCAGCCCAGAGGAAATCTCCAGATCAGCGCTCCATGGCTCCCAGGCAAGAGGAGGATTCTGGGTGGGCGTACCATGGCTCCCAGGACAGAGGAGAGCTCTGGATCAGCACACCAAGTCTCCCAGGCAAGGGCAGGCTTCCAGGTGGGCGTGCTGCGGCTCCCAGAACAAAGGCGGTGAGACGCATGGGCGCCAGGAAGAGCCCCCCCGCCCCCGCATCAAAATGAAAAGACAGATAAACAAGCCACAGAACCAGACTTTCAGATAACCTACATCAACCCCAAAGGGAAATGAGATGGAACACTCTGATACTCAACCACCTGGAATCCCTGAATTAGCAATGAAAGAGGATTTGGAAAAAATGAAATCAGAAATAATTGTTCACATAACAGCAAAGATTGTGCCCATACCGCAAGCCATGATTAATAAATCTAGAGAGGATACAGATAAAAAAAATACAGGAGCTGAGGAACAAGATGGAATGTCAACATAGGAAACAAATGGAATCCATAAAACAGATGCAAACAGATTTCCAGGAAATTAAAAACTCCATTGAAAGTCTATGAAACAGAATGAACCAATGTGAAGACAGAATTTCAGATATAGAAGATAAGATTGCAATTAGTGATCAGGAAAAGAAAAAATTCTTTAAAATTTTAAGGGACCGTGAGAAAACAATCCAGCAGCTGCTAGATGATGCAAAATAGAAGAACATAAGACTGATTGGAGTCAATGAAGAAAGAGGAGAGAGTGGAGATGACATTAAAAAACTGTTTACAGAAGAGATGGCAGAAAACTTCCCAAGCAGGGGAAAAGAATTTGACATACAGATAAGCGAGGCATATAGGACTCCAACTAGCCTTGATTAAAAAACAATCTACACATAGGCATATAATTGCTAAGATTCCAGAAACACAACAGAAGAACAAAATTCTACAAGCAGTTAGAGAAAAGAAACAAATCACATACAAAGGAAAGCCCATCAGAATCACAGCAGGCTTCTCAGTACAAATGCTCAAGGCAAGAAGAGTTTGGAGTGACATATTCCAAGCCCTAAAGGAAAACAGCCTCCAACCCAGATTGATGTACCCTGCAAAACTATCTTTCAAAATTGATGGAGAAA
>NW_004624869.1:1283177-1305468 GCF_000247695.1 Heterocephalus glaber
AATGAGAAATTAGAGACCTTTATAGCTAAATGGGTGCACATTGAGGCAATACTCTTAAGTGAAATAAATAGGATACACATGTGTAAATACTGAATAGTTTCTCTGGTGTGAGAAACTGAAAGTGTAAATAAGGACTGAAAGGTATAATAGATAATGTAAAATAAGAAGAAAAGGGTCAAAGGGGAGGGGGAAGTGGGAGGGGTAGTGGAAAGAAAAGAGGGGAATGGAATTAATGTGAGAAAACGAAAAAACGGAAACAAAGTCTTTGTTAATAGGGAGGGCAGAGGAAGGGGGAAAAAGTAAGAACCAAGTGAGTATGTAAAGGTGCAAATTTCCAATAATGAATATCATTATATTGTATACCTAAAATGTACCAATAAAAGGATATACAAAAAAAGAGAAAAAATAAATAAAAGTCTTACTCCAAAATCTAATGAAGATTTTTAAAAGAAACCTGTTCCCACACTTTTATTCAAAAATATGATTTACTTTGATTCTAGAGAATGAACTATGGTTATTCTAAAGGTTTTCTTTCTTTCTTTTTTGAACCAATTCTAAATCTTTTAGTATCCCCCCTTGCTGGTAAAAATGAAAAACAAATAAATACCTTGGGGAAAAATAAAAGACTGAGGGTCTCCATCATCAGAAACACTTAAAGGGTAGCAGATACTTTAATTTGTGTCCCATTTTATTTATTACTCCTACCAAATTCTTCAAAGTACATCATTATCCCCATTTTACAGAAAACGGAACAAAAGCCCAGAGAATATTAAGTTATAAAGCAAGAATTTAAATCCAATGGTCTTTCCAAAACTCATGGGCTTTAGGGAGCAAAGATGTGTTCCCTCTAGCTTTGTAATCAATTAATGTGGGTTGAATAAAGCAAAGGAAAAAGATTGTCCAGGTGTTTGGCTCCAAGGTTTTCCACATTGCAAGTGAATTAAAATCAGAGAGTCCTGGCCAAGCAGGGTAGCACACACTGTAATCTCAGCTACCTGGGAGGCTGAGGCCGGAGGATTGCCGGTCAAGGCAAGCCTGGGCAACTTGAGGAGACCTCATCTCAAAATAAAATTTTAAAATGTCTGGGAATGTATCTCAGTGGTGGGTCATTTGCCTAGCATGCCTACAGGCCTGGGTTCAATCCCTAGGGCTGCCAACAAAAGAAAACAAAATTCCAGGGAACCCCAGATGGGGGCAGCAGGAGTGCCTGGATAGCTGCCTGCTGCTGCCAGCCACCGGCTTCCCAGGCAATGCCCTGCACAGGTGTGCAATGCCACCAACACAAACAACAGTAGCATAAATAAGGAAGCACCATGCCTGGGGACAGCACACTTGGCAGGTGGCCTTGCTTAAGACCACAGGCTACCAATTGCTAAACTCATCTGAGTGACCATGATACCCAGTCACTAAGGTGGTACCCTCCCTGGCACTGCAGTCTGTGCCACTGAGAATGCCTGCCTTTCCCTTTTTCACTTTTGCTCCTTGGGCACTTGTGCCCCACATTGCCACTCCAGCGAGTCTCTTTCCTTCCTTTTCTGTATTTTACTACAGAAGGAATTCATTGATTTTAGTAAAAGTACAAAGGATATGAAAAAGATAGAGTAGATAGGGCTGGTGGCGCACGCCTGTAATCCCAGCACTCTGGGAAGCTGAGGGAGGAGGATTGCAAGTTTGAGTGCAGTTTGAGCAACTTATCGAGACCCAGTCTCAAAACTTAAAAATCAGTCAATCAATCAATAAATAAAAAGGGCTGGGGATGGGGGTGTAGGTCAGTGAGAATGGCCTGGGTTTAATCCTCACCAGTGCAAAGGGGAAAAAAAGCAAAATTCAAAACGTTCCTCTTTCCTCTTCATTCCTCCCAGCCTCTCTTCCTCAGAGGTGATCTACGCCTACACTTTACCAAACATGCTGTTGTTTCCCTTTCTGACCCTATGTCTACCAGTAGGTATACATGCACCTTCATGTGTGTTTTTTCAGAAGGCTTTTGAGTCATATTTTGTGCTTGGCTTTGTGTTCTGAAGTTTTTATTCAGTGGAGCATGGTCCCCAGTCTGTGGGGACATAAATTTGTGTGATCCTCTAATGTAGTCACATGCATACATTTACACATTGGAACAATACTTTTGTATAAATGTTACATCCTTTATTTACATTATTATTTTATATGCAAATGATTATTTATATACCAAAATTTCCCTTCCTATTATACTGACCTTTTAAAATTACACAAATAGTTAAGTTATGTCATATTATTTGTGTTTCATTTCAGAAGTAAAGAGGGCATTAAAAATATTTGTTTTCAGGGGTGAGGGTATAACTCAGTGGTAGTGTCTGTGGTAGCGTCTGTCTAGCATGAGGCCCTGGGTTTTATCCCGAGCAGCACACACACACACACACACACACACACACACACACACACACACACTTTAGAGAGTGAGTGCTGCTAGGGTAGCTGAGAACCCCAGTGATTTCCTTGTCACAGGCTGCCCCAGCTCCTGACGATAGGGGTGTTTCCGGGCGGTCCTGCTGTGCGCATGAGCAGGACCCCCCCTCCCCGCGCCCCCCGTGAGGAACCTCCCCGTGGCCCGAGCTGCTGAGGCCTTGGGAGTACCTATGGTGGGGAAGCCACCCAGGGCGAACTTAAACAGAGAAGGAATGTCCTGGTGGGGTGCTCAGTGGCTCAGAGACTGCGCAGGAATGTTGGAGAACCAGGTGCGGCAGCGGGCAGGACGCCAGGAGGCTGGGGAGCAGAGGACACCTGCGGCACCGTCTTGCCCAGCGCGGTGCGCTGGGGCCTGGGCACTGGCTCTGGCTGCGCCTGACCTCAGCTCTCTGCGCCAGCAATTACCTCAGACTCTCCCCATCCCTGTGCCCCATGCCCTCAGAAGTCACAAATGCCACGTAGGACATGGGAGTGGTGCGCCGATATCACCTCACGGCCCTGGCTGCCAAGGAGGAGGGGGCACACAGCTGCGTCCCCTTTGGCTTCCAGAGGATGGTGCCTCCTGCCACCTTGTATATCCAAAGCAAGCAGGAAGCAGGAATTCAGAATCCAGGCCAGAAAGGGTCAGTCTGTCCCCAGAAGTAAAGAACAGCCGAAGAAAGACTCCCTGTTTTCTGCTTCCTTTAAAATTGCTTTCTCTATCTTTCTTATCAGTCTTCCACTCTAGAGATAAAATACTCTGTGCCTTGGTGGGAAGCAGGGAATGCAAAGTGTACCTAGCTGAATAACTGTCACCTAAATTGCCTGGCTGTGTTCCACGGGACCTGCGGATGTTACCTTTCAAGGAAAAAGCAGTTTTGGCAGATGTGGCTAGGATCTGGCCATGGAGAGATAGTGGTAGATATCCTGGGTGTGCCCTAAGTGTCAGCACAAGCATCCTTATAAGAGAGAGGTAAAGAGAGACACACCGAAAAGAGTGGGCAAAATGACCGTGGAGGCAGAGGCCCGAGGCCACAGGTCAAGAAATGCTGTGGCCACCAGAAGCAGGAGTGGACCAGGGGCAGAGTCTCCCGGAGCCTGTGAAGGGAATGTGGCCCTGCTGGCACCTGGATTTCCAGTCAGCAATGCTGCCTTCAGCCCTCCAGCCTCCAGAACTGTGAGAGAACACAGTGTTGGTTTCTGTTTGTCTGTGTTTTGCAAAGCTGAGGACAAAAACCAGGGCTTCACACCTGCTGGGCAAGTGCTGGCCCCTGAGCCACACCCCCAGCTCAGCTCTGCTGCTCTATGTTGTCTGCTTTGTGCTGGTTTGTGGCTGCAAGTCGAAGGAAACTAACAGGATAGAAAGATGACAGGAGAGAATTTGCATCTCTATGACAAAGCAGAGAGAGGAAGGGAAGGGGCCAGGCAGCTGGGAGCCAGTGACCAGTGACCAAGGTGTTAGTCACATGTCACACAAAGGAGTGAAAGGTAAATAAATTAATACTGGAAACCTTGTGTCTTTTGAAAAGAAATTCAGGATTAGAACAGGACAGACTGAGTAAGACAAGCTAAAGCAATAACTCTTCACATCCATTTTAGCCAGGCATATAATCTCCTGATACAGCAGGCTCTTTTATGGGATGTTTGGTTCCTTGTAGCTGCTGAGTTCGGGGGTGGGGATTACAGGCTAAATCAGCTGGGTGAGTCAGGAAATGAATTTGTTTCCAGATAATTGCTTCCTAGGCTGGCGATGATGCGGGTATTAGTCATTCCAATAGCAACTCCATGTAGAGAAGAAGCAAGTTTGAACAGAAGGTGGCTCCACCCACAAGACTGGTGGGAAAAAGTTGTAGTGAAACCTGCATATCTGACTTGGTTCAGTGAAACTCCTCCCCTGTGAGGGAGATCCCATGACGAGCCCCAGCTGGAGAGAGGGAGCAGCTCCACATCAAGCTTCCTATGGTGTTTTGTTCTGCTGTGACTTGGCCCTGTAAGAGAACCAGAGCAAATGCACAGCTGGGAAGGAAGATTCCAGAAGATGGGCAGCCCTGACAGCAGCTTAGAGCCTTCTTCTTCAGGGACTTGAAGGTCCCCAGCATCACATTGAATCAAAGGCAAGCCACCTCTGGCCTGGGCTGACTTCCTCTCTGCACTGCAGTTTGAGGTTGGGGCCCCAGGGGTGGGCAGAACACAAAGATCAAACACAGACTGCTTCAACCCAGATGTGTAGTACATAAGACGGCCCAAGAAAGGAGGGAGGCTCAGACAGGAAGAGCAAGATCCTGACAGGATGCAGAGTGCAGGCTACAGTGCTTAAAACCCAGTGGACAGGAATTAACATATTCCTTTCCTTTTCATTAAAAAATATTCTATTAGTGTTTATTAATTGTACCAAATACTGGGTTTCCATATGGCACTTCATATATGCCTATATTTTTATCATATCTACCTCCCATTCCCCTCTCTTATACCCCTCCCTGTCCCCCTTATTCCCTTCCTCTTGCCTAATAATACAATCTTCCTTCCACTTTCATGTCATCTTTTTTTCTTCTTTTTTTGATTCTACGTGTTAGGGAAAACTTGTCTTTCTGAGTTAGGCTTATTTTGCTTAACATGGTGATCTCCAGTTCCATCCATTATGTGTAAATGACATAATTTTGTTTTCCTTTATAGTTGAATAATACCCCATGGTTCATATAATATCACAGTATCCTTATTCATTCCTGTGTTCATGGGCTGGTGCTTTATCTTGGCCTTGTGAATTGCAGCACCACAAATAAGGTAGGGCAGGTATCCCTGCAGTGAGCTGACTTAATTCCCTTGGGTATATGCCAGGGAGTGGCATAGCTGGATTAAATCATAGTATTATTTTTAGGTTTGTTTTTTGTTTGTATTTGTTTTTTTGTTTGAGATAAGATCTTTCTCTGTAATTCAGGCTGATCTTGAACTCACTGTGTAGCCCAGGCTGGCCTCAAACTTGTGGTGATCCTCCTGCCTCAGCCTCAGTGGTGGGATTACAGCTGTACACCACTGTGCATTGCTCAATTTTTAGTTTTTGAGGACTCTCCATATTGATTTCCATAGCAGCTGTACTAATTTACCCTCTTAGCAATAGTGTAGATGAGGTCCCTGCCCCCTGCATTGCTGGCAACATTTATGGCCTTACTTTTCTCTGTGATAACCATTCCGAGTCATGTAAAATGGAATTTCAAGGTAGGTTTGATTTGTATTTCCTTAATGGCTAATAATATTGAACATTTTTACATATACTTCCTGGCCATTTGTACTTCTTTTGAAAAATCATTCAATTCATTTGGTCATTTATTGGTTGTGCTCTTTGGGTTTTTTGGTTTTTTTTTAGTTCTTTGTATATCCCAGCTATTACTAGGCTGTCTCTTCACTGTTAGTTGTTTCTCTTGCTGTGCAGAAACTTTTTTATTTGATGTGGTCCCATTTGTTGATTCTTGCTATTATTTCCTGTGCTATTAGAGTCCTTTTCAGGAAGTTTTTGTCTGTGCTTATGGCTTCAAGTGTTTCCCCTATGTTTTCTTCCAGTGGTTTCAAATTTTCAGGATGTATACCTAAGTCTTTGAGTCATTTTTAATCAATTTTGTACAGGGTGAGAGATAGGTCTAGTTTCAATCTTTAATATGTGGATACCCGATTTTTCCAGCACCACTTGTAAAGAGGGTTTTTTTCCAACGTAAGGTTTTGGTTTCCTTGTCAAGAATCAGTTGGCTGTAGCTGGGTGGGTTCATTTTTTGTGTCCTCTTTTCTGTCACGTTGGTCTCTGTGCCAGTATCATGCTGTTCTTTGTTACAATGGCTTTGTAGTAACATCTGAAACCAGGGACCATTGCAGTGCCTCCAGCCCTGCTCTCTTTGCTTAGGATTGCTTTGGCTATTCTGAATCTTTTGTGTTTCCATAGGAATTGTAGGATTGTTTTTTTTAGTTCTAGTTTTCGTGGAATTTTAATGGAGATTGCACTGAATCAGAGGTTGCTTTTGCTAATATGCCATTGTTACGGTTTTTGCCTAGATGTCGTCCTGCAAGCCTCATGTGCTCAGAGATAGGGGTTTGGGGAGGTGATTGGATCATGGAGGTGTAACACTCATCAGTGGATTGGTCTACTGTCAAATTTATAGCAAATGTGATGTTGAGACATGAAGCCTGTTTGGAGGAGGTGGGGCACTGGGGGTGTGGCCTGGAAGGGTCTATCTCCCTCCTCTTCCCTTGATCTCTCTCTACTTTCTGCCACCATGCCAGAAGATGTTTCTCCTCTGCAGTGCTGCTCTGCCATGCTGCCTGGCCTTGGAGCCAGCCAACTATGGACTGAAACCTCTACAAACCATGAGCCAAAACAAATCTCTCCTCCTTTAACTTGTGAGTATCAAGTATTCTGTCCTAGTAATGAGAAAGTAACCAGATTCGTCATTTTAGCGATATTATTTCTGCTGATCCATGAACATGGATGTTCTTTCATTTTCTAGTGTCTTCTTCAGTTTATTTCTTCCGTGTTCCATAATTTTCATTGTAGAAGTCTTTCACTTCCTTGGTTAGGTTGATTCTTAGGATTTCTTTTAAAGCTACTGTGAATGGAATTGTTTCCGCTAGTTCATTATTGGTTTATAAAAAAAAGTGGGTTTTTTTAAGGTCAATTTTGTATCCTTAACATACTCTTCTTGAGTCAGCATGTTATTCTTAGGATTTTAAAAAGCCATGGGTTTTAACGATGAACTTATTTTGTTGGTGAGACTTGCTACGTTATCAGGCCATTTATGGCTACAGCTTTGTGCTAAAATCCAGGGGAATACAAAAGTATAGGGTCCCTGATCTTCAAGAGTTTTTGCAACTTGGCTGGGAGCATTAGACACTGAGAAACATCTGCATACATTGCAATAGAATCAAATGTGTGCTCCTGGCTCTTGCTGCTACAGATGTTCATTTATTCATTAATGCAACTAATAGTTGCTGCTTGATACTGAATGGACTTCTAAGCATGGGAAAGAGCAGAGAACGACCAAGCTCAAACTCCTGCCTCACAGAGCTAATGTCCTGATGTAGGTACAGGGAACTCGGGTACATTTGAGATTCTCCCAGATACCAGGGCAGAGATCAGATTTATGAGTCTGGAGCTCAGGGAGGAGACCTGGGCCAGAGGTAAGAGGTCAGAAGGGAGACCTCACCATGGGCTGGGACCCAGAGGCAGGAAACTGGTGGCCCCTTTCACTGCAGCACACAAGCCACCTGTCTCATCCTCCCAACTCAGTCTTCCTTCCCTCCCAGGGTATCCACTGCCTCGGTCCCCACTTCTCTTTGGCTTCTTCTTTCCGATCACTTTCTTCATTTCCATCCATCTTCTTCCTTTCTCCCATCTTCCTCCTTCATCCCTTCCTGTGATGGCTCCTTTCCTGACTCCTTAACTTTACCCTCACCTAACAGTGTCCCATAATGAATTGGGGAAAACCAATAAAGCAAAACTATATTCTGACTAAGGGATGATACAAAGAAAGGAGTTGTTCATGAGTCAGCAGTACTGTATCTTACCACAGACCTGATCTAGCATAAGGAAAATAGTGACAGCAATGATTTCTTGGTCATCATTGATGTAATGTACATACAGTATCTCATTTAATCTTCCCAACCGTCCTATACCGGAAGTAATTGTCTCTGTTTTCTATGGCAGGGAGAAAGTACTCAGATAGGAACTTATTCAAGGCCAAGGAGCTAGTTAGTGGGGCACATGGGGCTGAACCAGGCTGTGGGACTCCAGTCCTTACAGGCCACAGTCCTACCCACGAAGACATGTTACTGCCTCTCTGAAGCCAATCTTCCACGCTGCAGTCCTCTGGCTAGGAGATGTGCACTGTTTAGAGCTATAAAGAAAGGCTGATGCATGCCTGTAATCCCAGGAAGCAAGAGGCTGAGGCAGGCGGATCAAAATTTTGAGCTAGCTGGGGCTTACCAAGACCCTGCCTCAAAAGAGAGAGAGAGAGAGGAGAAAAGGAAAGAGAAGAGCTGGGTATATAGATCAGAATAAAAGCCCTAGGCTCAGTCTCTAGTAACATACATACACACATACACACACACATAAAAGAAAAGCTGCCAAGTGCCTGTAATTCCAGCACTCAGGAGGCTAAGGCAGGACAATCATGAGTTTGAGGCCAACCTGTGCTCTGTATCTATTTCAAGTGTAGACTGAGATATGTAGTAAGAAATTATCTCAAATAAAAACTTATTTGATGGGGTCAGGGATCTAGCTCAGTGGTGTCGCCGCCTGCCTTGCAAGCACAAGGTCCCGAGTTCGATCCCCTGTACCAAAAAAAAAAACTTATTTGATGGACCTTGAGCCAGTAAGTTGGACCTTGGATCAACCACCAACTCATCTTTAGCCACCTGAGGGTACAATACTGGAACATTGTAAATAGATAATAAATGCTTACTGAACTGAAATATTATGCTTAGCTAAGTGTGTGTGTACGTGTGTCTGTGCAGCAGTTGAGGGCAGAGCATGCTGTTTGGAGCACACCACATGAGCAGAGCACTGCCAAGAACAAGCTCAGCCTGCCCTGTCACCAACAGATCATTTATTCAGCAAACTGCTTGTGAGTGTGTGTGTGCATGTATGCGTGCGTGCATGTGTGTGTGAGTGATGTTGGGGATGGAACACAGGGCTTTCACACTGAGCTACACTCTCAGACCTTTTAATTTTTACTTGAGACAGGGTCTAACTAAGGAGCTTGGCACTGTAAATGAGCTCGGCAAAATATAAAGTAAAAAAGGAACATTCAGGCTGAGAAGGGACTGTCACAAGTTCGAGGCCAGCCTGGACTACATAGCAAGACCCTGTCCAAAAATACAAAAAGGAATATTTTGTTTTTTGTTTGTTTGTTTGTTTTGGTACCGGGGATCGAACTTGGGACCTTGCACTTGCAAGGCAGGTGGCAGAACCACTGAGCTAAATCCGCGGCCCAAATATTTTGTTTTTTTATAAGAAGTACAGGGGATTGAAACTTTTGCACTAAGCTACATCCCCAGCACTGCTCCCCATTCCCCATTTTTTTTTCTTTTTTTGAGACAAGGTCCCGCTAAATCATTAAGTTACCTAAACTGGGCTTGAACTCACAATCCTGCTTCAGCCTCCCAGAGTGCTGGGATTATAGATATTCACCACCATGCCTAGCATCAACAAACATTTTGTGTGTCTGCAGTGTGCCAGGCATTGCTTGTTCGAGTGCTAGGGATATACAGATAAATACCACACCGCTCTCAATTTCAAATGCCCTACAGCTTTGCAGGACAGCTGGGTGTGGAGGGGCAAGTGGGACATGGAAAGACACAGGCGTGTGCCACCCAAGCTGCTAAGTGACTTCAGAAGGGATAAGAAGAGAGCACAGAGGGGTGGGGTGGGAGTGAGCCAGGGAGAGAAGGGAGGCAGAGTGGCTGAGAGACACTGGCAGAGGAGATCTGCTGGGTCACTTCCGACCTTCCAGCTGTATGGAGAAGTCACTGCACACATTATGGAGTGTCTGCCTAGTGCCGGCAGGGCCCGAGATGCTGAGGACGCAGTGAGGTGCAAAGTTCCCGGCTTTATGGAGGTTATATTCAGGTGGGAGCACAGATACTGCCGGCCCCAGGAGCTGTGCAGTGTGAAGAGTGGCTGATGTAAAGGTAAAGACTCTGTAGGACAGGCCAGGGTGGCCCCCTGTATGGAGCCAGGCCTGAAGGGGTGGGGGTCTGCCAGTGGCTGGGGAAGAAGAGACCAGGCAGGAGTGAGAGGTGCAATCGTGGAGAGGCGAGGAGGCCAGTGAGGCTGGAGCCCGAGAGGGAGGCAGCTGGATGACCCTGCAGGGACTCCCTCATTAGCAGGGTGGAAAAGGGTTCCTTGGAGAGTTTGTTCAGGGACCTGCAAAGGGTGTGGCTTTGTGGTTCATGGTGGCATCTGTGTGAGGGGTGGACTGAAGGAAAGCAGCTAGTAGCTACTGCACTGTCCAGGAGGGAGGTGGTGACCAGGGTGAGGGTGGCAGCAAATGAAAACTCTGAGAAGCGAACTCCTCCAGGACACAGGGCTTGCTACAGGGTGATTTGCATTTCCAGATTTGGGACTAGGCCACCTGGAAAAACTGTCATTTCTTAAGATAGGGAAGACTTTGGGGAAGAGCCTCTTTGAGGTTGGAATTCATAATTTGGGACATCTATTCCATAAGCCCTGAGTTCCAGGGCTGGTAGAGGAGAGGCCTGTACTGGGCCTGGCAGGGTGCAGGGGCAGAGTCAGGGCACAGCTGGGCAGGAGCAGCCAGGGCAGGAGCAGAGAGCCCAGGGTGGCACCACTGGGGGGCCACTGCTGCCAAGCCAGGCAAGCTAGGGACAGAAGGTGACCTGCAGAGCTGGGCAACTCGAGGTCGTCAGCGAGCTTGGGAGAGGCCTATTTCAATGGAGTAGCGAGGGTGGAAGGCTGGTGCTCCCTCAGTATTCAGAGAAAAGTGGGAGGAGAGGATGAGGCGTGAGCAGGAGCAGATCGCCCTAAGTGTGGTCCAGAAAAGGAACTGAAGACCGGGCATGGTGGCACACGCCTGTGAGCCCAGCACTCAGACTACTGTGATTTTGACGACAGCCTGGGCTCCCTAGTGAGTTCGAGACCAACCTGGACTACATAGTGGGACCTTCTCTCACACAAAACAGACAAACAAACAAACAAACAATCAAAAGTTAAACATGTTGGAGGTATAGCTCAGTGGTAGATCCCTCATATTAGAAAAATGAAAAGAAAGAAAGGAAAGGAACTAGAGAGGAATCACTAGGAAAGAGTATTTCCTAGATGTAGCCATGGAATGAACCAGTAGAGGGAAAACTGGCCATGCAGAGAATAGAGCAATGTCCTTAAGTTGTGGAGAGGGCATGAACTTTGGTGTATGAAGGCTACATGGGGCACAGGCATTCCCAGGGTCAGAGCAGGAGGGCAGGGAATATGGTTGGTGCACTAGTTGGTGGAACATGTGGCATCCTCTTCTGGTTGCTTCTGCCTCCTGCTGAATGTGTGTGTAGTAATGGTACCATTTTCACCCATGTCAAGGTGCATCTTTAAACTGGGTGTAGCACATGCCTGTAATCCTAGCACTCAGGAGGCTGAGGCAGGAGGATGGCTGAGAGTTTAAGGCCAGCCTGGGCTACATAGGGAAGCCCTGTCACAAACAAACAAACAAACAGATGCATTTTTTCCATATTTTAACATCTGTGAAATTGGGGAGCAAATCTTAAAACTGATGAAGTAAGTGTTGAATTATTGATATTCTCTCTGAGTGCTATACACAATATAAAAGGATTTATGTCAGAAATAAAGTGGATTTTGGTGAATTTTATTGTTACCAGGTTTTGGAGTGCTGGGGTTTCCTTCTAGAGGTGGTTTCTAGTTTTTTTCTGTCCTGAGCAAAGAATTGGCCAAGACAAGCACAAAAGGTAGAAAGGTTTTACATTTATTAAAGGTGGGAAGAGAAACAGGCCATGCAGAGTGAGTTTGGGCCAAGTGAACATAGGAAAAAAAGTCCACGACTACATGGTGAACACGGACCATTGTGAAGAGAGCACAGTCCAGTAGCAGAAAGCTGTACGGCCATCATCCTTTTGCATTTCCCACTCCTTGGGCTGAGGTCAAGTCTAGCCCTACCTGTGCAAAAACTGCTCCAGTTCTTTTGAGAAGGGCCTAGGGTGAGGCTTCTGGAGCTATTCTGCATATGAGTCCTAGATCTTTGCAATTACAAGGTCCCACCCACTTCTCCCGCCTGCCTGGCCTGTCCCAGACTCCTGGGACATCGCTAGTGCTCCCCATTGCAGGAAATAAAATGGGGTCTGTGTAGTCACCTGCCCTGTGAGGTGAAGGATGGCGATGTTCTCGATTGAAGAGACCTGGCTTTCATGTTCTATACATCCCAGCCCAAGTTCTGCAGATGGGATGCAGGCCCTGAAGAGGCCAGAGAGGCAGGTGACCCTCTGCGTGAGCTGCATAGCTGGTCTCTCCTGCCTCAGAGGAACCAGTGAGAATGAGGTCAGGGCCACACTGGCCACCCCTGAAACAGGGCAGACACGGCTGACATGGAGACCAGCACTTTCTGCGCCCAGGGGAGCTCAGCCCACTTCCTGTGTGGTGGAGATGAGGGGAAGTTGCAGGGTCTGAGGTCAGGACCTGGGTCACGACACCCATCTCTCTCGGTTCCTCCCCAGCAGGCCTTTCCGTGGCTGGGATGGTCCCTTGCCTGTTTATACAGTGACACTGAGGCTCTACAGAACCGGAAGACAATTGAGAGCAAACCCAGATGAGCGTGATGTATTAATAACATCAAATCATCATAATTGTCTTTAAAATTCACTAATGAAACCATGTGCCAGGCCCTGTTGTAAGCCTGGCACAAATATTAATGCCTGTCCTTTGTACAGTAATCTCAGAATTAAGTACTATTATATCACTTCTCATCTACAGGTGAGAAAAACTGAGACTCAGAGGGGGCCAGTCATTTGGCTCACATTCACACAGCTCATGATCAGCAAGTTGAGATTAGAATCCAAGCAATTTGGGGGTTTTTTTGAGGCAGTGTCTCACTATGTAGTCCAGGCTGGCCTTGAACTCTCTGCAATCCTCCTGCCTCAGCCTCCTGAGTATTGGAATAACATGTGTGCCACCATGCCTGGCCTAATGTCCAGGAGCCCATCCCAGTTGTTCATAGGTGTGGCTAAATTGCCTTTCAGTTATTCTGTCCAGTCAGTTATTCTAAAATGACTCATGAGGAAGGAAGGATTTGGGTATCTGAAAGCCAGCAGTAGCTTTGACCATTATGTGGGAGCCTGCTGGGCATGCGGCAGAGCAGTGTGCACCGACAGAACTTCTCTCGCCATCTCGGCCCTGCTCCCTCCTCCTGGGCCCCTCCCCCTCATCCTGCCTGTCCTGGGCTGGATGCCCTTCGTTTGGCCTCCTGGGCTTTCCTGCTGTAGGGTGTGGGTCTTCTCTTTGACAGTGCAGCAGTGGTGTCCTCTGCTAATCCAGCACACGAGCATCCTCAAGAGTGCTGCCACATCCTCATGCCAAGTTGGTCCTTTTTCCCTCCTGGAATTGTGGAACTTATAACAAGAGTGGAGACCAATTAAGTAGAGGAGAAGACATGTTCTCGGCCAAGAATAGGAGAAATATGAGGTAAATACCAACTTCTCGAGCTGGGTGTGGTGGCACATACCTGTAGTCCCAGCACTCTGCAGGCTGAGGCAGGAGGATTACTGTGAGTTTGAGGCCAGCCTGGCCTACTCAGTGAGTTCAAGGCCAGCCTGCACTACATAGCAAGAGCCTGTCACAACCTGCCCCCTCCCCAAATCAGCTTCTCAAACCACTGAGGGGTCAGAGGGATACAGATAGAAGGGAAAGAAACGATGGGGAAGGATATGCTGATAAAATGGAGGACAACTGGACCAGGTGGCACACATCTGTAATTCCAGCACTCTGGGAAGCTGAAGCAGGAGGATCACAAATTCAAGTCTAGCCTAGGCAGTTTAGCAATTTGGCGAGAGCCTGTCTCAAAAAATAAATAAGTAAAATAAAAAGGGCTGGGGGTGTAGCTCAGTGCAAAGGCCCTGGGTTCAACCATAAGTACAGTACCACCAAAAAAGGGGGAAGAAGGGTTTGTGGTACCATTTCCTTCTGCTCCATTAAGCTTCTTTTGGGTTATTGTCTCTGCCATTGCCAACTGTCAGGTGCTGAGTGTGGTCTAGCATGAAGATGGCAGTACAATGAGATTACAGGTTGTTGGGGTTACTAGGTCACTATGGATCCATGCATTTGGTTTAGGCTCGGCCTCCTGAAAAAGGGATTTGGGCCTACAAACACCCAGTCCTGGAAGATAAGCAAGATTGGGGTGGGGTAGAAATCCCGCCAGGCCAAGCAGGGAGTTCAAGATTAGGTAATAACGGGGGCTCAGAGAATATGGTGGGGTGGGGGAATGGTGAAGTGAAAAACTGGGAATTAGATTTTAGGGATAGAAGTAGCTCTAAGAACAAGACTGTGTCTGCCTTGCTCAAAGGAATAGAATCCTTACACAATCTTGTCTTTTCCATAGGCTCCTTTAAGGGGCCCGGAGCTATTCAAGACTCACATTTTTATTGTAAAAGTGATGTTCAACCAGGCCTGTAATCCCAGCACTCTGGGAGGCTGAGGCAGGAGGAATGGCAAATTCAAGCCGAATCTGGGCAATTTTCACATTTAGCAAAACACTGCCTCAAAAAAAAAGGAGAGAAAAGGAAAAAGGGGAGTGGGGAGGTAGCTTAATGCAGAGAGTTCAAACCCCAGCAGTACTACAGAAAAGAAAAAGGAAAGTGAATGTTCCTTTGGTACTTTCCACTTTGCCAAGCCCATTTGCTTGGGCGCCCACAACAGCTTTAGGAGTCATTCTGACACCTGTGGCAGTCATTTGCATTTCTAAAGTGAGCTGCATTTAAAGATAGCTGTGCTGAACTGAAAGGAGCTGCTGGCCTACTAAGCTGAGATTCCCTGAGCTCTAAACCCCACCTTCTCCCTCTCTGAGGACAGTCTCCTGAGGCATTCTTCCAGAACCAAATCTTGAATGCTGGCCACATCTGCTCCTCCTCACTGGGCTCTGAGGCAGTGGCAATAATAATAATAAAAAGAAGGAAATTGGCCTGATTTTCCCCCAAAAGAAATAAAACCAAATATATTTTTCTTAGTGTGCAAAAAATTCATGGTGATGCAAGTGTTCATGTTACATAGGTTAGGAGTTTGGTTCTGTTTTTGAAGTAACTTCTGAGTCATGTTATTTCCAAGAAGAAAGTAATCTAATCTATTTCATAAAATGGAGTGATGATTAAGTGAGGTAACACACTCATTATGTTATCTGTTTTTAACCTTATTTTTATTGGTGGCTGTTAGTTTTAGAGAAACTGGGTTTTTATGCATATATTTTGCTCATATCCATTCCCCCTTTTCCTCCCCCTGCTATCTATTCTTATGATAATTTTCTTTCTTTCCAAATTATTGTGCTTTCTAGTTTGGATCAATGATAGAAATAGATGCAAACTTGTAAATAAGACCAATTTTGGCTTAAGTCAAGAGAAGAGCAGATATTCCATCACTTCTCATAGACACGAGAATTTGAGGGGATCTGGATTTGGGAGGCCAAGCAGGCTTCCAAGCAACTCCATACCCACCCAAGGCCTCCGGGTACACCCAGCACGGGTGGAAGGGCTAGGTGTTTTCCCTTCAAATGCCAATTCCAACTCACAAAGGCTGAACAGGACCCAGCTGGTTTCGGCTGCCAGGAACAGCTTCGAGTGACTGCCCTCCCCTCCAGATTCTCCTTCCTCTTCCTCCCCACTTCCTGTCCAGAAGCCCCTGGAACCAACTGCTGTGAACTCCTCTCTTTCCTATCAAACCCGGGAGCCCCAGCTCTCCATGGCCTCTTCATGTTACTTTCTCTCCTTACTGCAGTAGCTTTCACAGGCTGCTATCCTTTTCTGCGGTCGACCCAGGGTTTCCAGGCAAACTATTATAGACAGCTAAGTTAAGTAGAAATATTATAGGCAGTCAGACAGGGCTAGGCCCTCAAGGGAGTCAGTGCAGAGGATGGAAACACTAAACAACTGTGGCTGCAGGCGCATCTGTTGAAGGTCAGGCCTCAAGATAAAGAAGGAATGACCAGACCTGCATATTTCCCCAAGGGATAAGCAATATACTAGGATTGGTATCACCTAGTCCAATAAAGTCTAAATAGACATCAGTTACCCTGGTGCGTGACTAGAACCTCCTGATCTATCCCTTCCTAAAAAGGTCCTGGTTCTTTCCATATACACCTGCTACTGACCTGCTTCCCCATTGGATCAATATTACCTAAGTGGCTATACTTGTAATCTTATTGGTTGATCATCGTTTTGACCCACATTATACCCACCTCATGATTTTGTACCCACCTCTTGATTTTGCTCTATAAAACTTCCTCTATGCAGTGGGGTCTCTGGCAACTCACTCTCAGGTGCCCTCCTATTTCTCAGGAGCTATCTCTCTCAATAAAATTTTCCTACTCTTAACCTCTGTTGTTCCTTAAAATTCATTCTTGGATTTTGGAGAACACAAACTCGGAGTATCTGACATCTAGCAGTTTGGGAGTTACATTTATTTTCCCTATATCAAAACCACTGATTCCCTATGGTACACTGGGCACATCAAGGGAGGTACCTGGGCAGTGTCTCTTGTTCTGAATGTGCACAATCTTTTGTAAGGTAGGAAGAATCGCCCCATTTTAGAAATGAGGAGATGAACACCCAGGGAGATGAAATAACCTAAGCAAGACCAAGCAATTAACAAGCAACAGAGCCAGGGTCCAAGACAGAGTGTCACATACTGCCCAAGCCCTTTCCTCCTGACCCCAAGTCCCCTCTCCAGAGGGAGAAGACAGGCCTGATAGGGATGAGAACAGGGTCTGTGGAAAAAACAAGGAGCGGGATAACTCAAGAGATTTCTCCTACCCGTCCCTGGTGAAACCCAGAGCTTCTAGCCTGCTCTCCTGTGGATCTTGGTGGCCCTGGAAGGCCCTCTACCACCTGAGTTTGGGCCAGTCCTCTTTCCATTGTTCTAAGAGAGGCAGAAAATAAAATAAGGAAGCCCCAGGCCAGAGCACATGCTCCTTAGACCTCCAGGCCTGACCTTCAGTGTCCTTTTGCCCACTCAGACCTCATTTGAGTCTCATGAATATGGACAGCATCTTGCATTTACAATGCAATCAAAGTGAATTCTGGGGTCAGGGGTACTAGAGGCTCCCAAAGCTGACTCAGTACCCTAGCAATCATACCTGTCAGTCTCACCCAGAGACCAATGAGAGGTACCTGGGCTGGGCTACACATCTTTTAAAACCAAAGCTTGATTAATATGTGTAGCATGCTGTGCTTTTCATTCCCCTGTTATTCAACACTGCTTTTTGTTCATGCTGGTACAGACCTTCCCTGAGTCCATCTTCCATGCTATCTTTAGTAAATGTGGCTGCTTGCTTTTTATCTTACCATGGATGTCCACTTACACACTGCTTATTATATACAAGAGCCTGGAATCTAGCTGAGTGATTGATCCTGTGGTAACAACACTATATGTGCAGTTATTTACTGACTGTGTGCTTGGATTCTGCTTTAGAAACACTACTCCCCATCTCTGAAGTTCTTATTACCATGATGAAAGCCTTTTCCTATCTACTGTTTGAGTAGGAAAATATTAAGACTAGAGCAGAATTGTAACATTGGTAACTTTCAGGAAGATGCCAGAGTGGTGAACAACAGAGAAACAGCAAACAGCTTCTCCAAGATTTGCCATCCACATGCTGGACTATAGCAATGTGAAGAAGACAAGAAGGAGGGAAGTGGGTTCCTGGGACCCAGCAAGGATATGAAGCCAGAATGGAGGCCCATGGGGAGAGTGACGAGAGAGACTTCAGTGCAGAAGGAGGTGACAAGCAGTGCTTTCTCCCTGATCCCTGACTCAATGCATGGGAAGGGCAGCTCAAACCTGCAAATGCACGTTGACTATTGGTGACCCCACAGGCCTCCAAGGAGAAATGCACCAATGGAACAGAGTAGTGAACACAGTGGACTGCATGGGCTGGTGAGTTACTTGAGTTCAGATGTCCTCCAGTAGAGGTCAGTTGCCTGGTACCCATTTGGAGAGGGGCCAGTTGAGCTCAGAACTCAGAGCAGCTGTGGACTGGCTCCATCACAGTGAAGCATAATCAAGTTCAAGTCAGCAGGAATCCAAGGAGCCAACTTCAAGTCAGCAGGAGGAACACAGAGTGTTGTAGGCTGAACAAAACAGGTTCCAGTCTCACAGCCAGAAACCAGCCTGAACTTCAGAACTAAAGTTGCAGCTTGCTGTGATTATGTACTACCCTGCCATGAATCCACCACTGGCATGTTGGGATTAATCAGCATGGATCTGGACTCTGTCTGCCCACTTTGTCTACTGGCAACAGTAGAGACAAGTCTTGAAGTGGACTTTTTTTCTTATTTTCTTTTCTTGTTTTTGTTTTTGTTTTTTCTTGATTGTTTGTTCTTGTTTTTATATAAGTGTGAACATTGTTTCTAGGTTTGTTGTTGTTGTGTTCTGTTCATGTTTTTATTTCTTCCTTCTCTCTTTCCCTCCTGTCTTCTTCGCTGGTTTGTCAGAGTTTGCATAATCTTCTTTTGTCCTCCAGCCTTGCCTTCTATTCTCTTCCTCTTCTTCTATTTCTGTATTTCTTCACCTACCCCTTTTAAAATTTTCTTCCCTAAGGGTAAAATCACCAAACTGAGGGCATATTTACTGTAAACAGTTTTCTGTTTTGTTTTAGATTTTGTTATTTAACCACAAATCTAGTTCATTTGGTTAAAGGTGGGAAATTAATAGCTACCAAAGTTGGTCGTTTTCTAGGCTGTGTTTGATGCTATTGTTATTGCTGATTGTACTACTTTATCCAAAGTGACATAAGTGTTCTAATTAGTTTTTCCTGGTATGCCAAGACCAAAATTGCTTAAGGGTCATAAACAATACTATAAGCCACTGCCAAAGAACTACAGGCTAGGTGAAATAGGCAGCAACTTCTCATCCTTAATAAATTGAAAAGTTAGGATCTTGCAACAGCCTCAAAACTCAAAAGCCAGCTACATCTGGATGACATCTTTGAGAAGAAGTCATTTCCTAAGGGTTCTAAATATTAACAATAAAGCTATTTGCCATAAGCAATTTACAAACATCAACCTGGGAATTAAACTAAAAAAAAAGAAAAGAAAATGAAAGACACTCAAGCAAGAGGCAACCCCAAACTTCCAGCTCACCAAAGGCAAACTTACTGGGCAATGAGGTGGAACAATTCAAAACCCACCAACTTGGACTCTCTGAAGCGGTAACAGCAGAAGTAACAAAGAAGTTGAATGAGGCTCTAGAAAAAATAAAATCAGGAATAATTTCTCAGATAACTACAGAGATGATGAACATAATGAAAAACATGGTTAGTGACTCTAGAGCAGATACAGATAAAAAATAGAGGAGCTGGGCCAGGGATTTAGCTCAGTGGTTCTGTCACCTGCCTTGCAAGCGCAAGGACCCAAGTTCGATCCTGGGTACAACAACAACAACAACAACAACAACAACAAAGAGGAGCTTAGGGAAATGATGGAAACCATGAATATCCAACATAGGAAAGAAATGCAATCCATGAAACAGATTCAAACAGCTACCCAAAAGATGTAAAAATCCATTGAAAGTATCAGATATAGAAGACAAGATTGCTGTTAGTTATCATGAAAAGAATGGTCTTTTAAAAATAACAAAGGACTACAAAAAATAAATCCAACAGCTGCTAGATGATGCAAAGAAAAAAAACATGAGATTAATTGGAGTCAATAAAAAAGCAAGAGATAGCACAAATGACATAAAAAAAATTCTGTTCACAGAAGTAATGGCAGAAAACTTCCCAAGCAGGGAAAAAGAATTTGACATATAGACTAGTGAGGCAGGTAGACATATAGATCAAAAAATTTACACCAAGGCACTTTATAGTCAAGAGTCCAGAAATTCAACACAAGAACAGAATATTAACAGCTGTTAGAGAAAGGAAACAAATCACCTATAAAGGAAAGCCCATGAGAATCACAGCAGACTTGTCAACACATACACACAAGCTTGGAGTGAAGTATTTCAAGCCCTAAGAGAACAACCTCTGGCCCAGATTGATGTACTCTGCAAAACTATCTTTCAAAATTGATTGAGAAGTAAGATTTTCATGACAAAGAACACCTGAAGAAATTCATGACTACTCCAAAATGTTCTGAAGGACATCTAGAAAAATATAATAAGGACTACAACTCCATGATTCCGAACAATGAATATAGCAGGAAAGGCAAGCAATTAAACATGGGGGCTGCCACCTGCCTCACAAGCGCAAGGACCAGAGTTTGATCCCCAGCCCCAAAAAATAAAAATAAAAAAAATAAAAACGGGGGGGGCAATAATAGGAAAATAATATGATAAGAATAGGTTGATGCCTATCAGTTATATTCATCAATGTCAATGGTCTCAACTCAATTAAAAGAAACAGATTGGCAGAATGGATCAAAAAGGAAGATCCAACACTATGCTGCATATAAGAAACACACTTAATTCAAAAGGAAACTCATAGACTGAAAGTTAAAGGGTGGAAAACAATACTCCATGTGACAGGAACCCAGAAAAAAGCAGGGGTGGGTATTTTATTCACAGACAAAATGGATTTCAAGCCAAGATTGATTAAGAGAGACAAAGAAGGTCACTACATCCTTGTAAAGGATGGAACAATCCAAGAGGAAGAGATAACAATCATAATATATATGCACCACTATATAAATAAATATTAATGGATATAAAAAATCAAATAAGCACAACTGCAATTCTAATGAAGGACCTCAGTACCCCACTGTCACAAATAGACAGATCAACTAGACAAAAAGTCAACAAAGAAATATCAGAATTGAACCAAATTTTTGAACAAAAGGACTCAGATGTCTACAGTATTCCACCCCACAACATCAGAATACACATTATTCTCAGCTTCACAGGGGACATTTTCCAAAATAGACAGCATACTAGCTCAAAGAACATGCTTAAGTAAATGCAAAGGAAGTGAAATTATCCCACACATGTCAGACCATAATGCAATGAAATTGGAAATCAATGGCAAAAGAAACCAAAAGAACTTCATAAACACATGGAAATTAAATAACACCCTCCTGAAGAACCAATGGGTGACAGATGAAATTAAAGAAAAAATTGGACAGTTTCTACAGTTACATGACAATGCAATATAACACAGTGGAATTTATGGGACACAATGAAAGCAGTCCTCCAAGGGAAATTTCATAGCAGTGAATACTCATGTTAGGAAAACAGAGTGAGCTCAAATAAACAACCTAATGTTGAACCTCAAGCTTCTAGTAAAAGAAGAGCAAGCCACCCCAAAACTCATATGAGAGAGGAAATTATAAAGATCAGAGCAGAAATTAATGCAATTGAGACTAAGAAAACAATGCAAAGAATAAATGAATTGAAGAGTTGGTTCTTTGAAAGATATCAAGAGAAATTCTGTACAATTTTTGGGAAAAAACATTTCATAATTAAATATGAGTGTAACTGTCTAAGGCCCAATGTCACCTTGCCTGCAAGGTGGCTATGGCATGCAGAAACATAACTCCATTTTGCCTCTGGTCACAAGTTGAGGCCTCAATGATCCTGTGATACTGTGATGCTCAAGGGCAAGAGTATATCAGCTGAAGACATCTTCGTTCTTCAAGAACCTAGTGGTAATAAAAAAACAGAAAGTTTTCATCTGGGGGAAGGACAAATTCTTTGTTAGCCTGCTGTCTCATCCCATGTGCTATTCTAAGAATGCTCTCCTTACTGCTGTCCTCTGAGTCACCAAATATTTCCTCCAATTATGGTGTGTACCCAATAAATAATGACTAGCTCAGAGTGTCTTTGTCTTTGCCCACTCTGAGGCCCTGACCTCCCAGCCCCCCATGCTTAGGAAATTAAGCATATCTCTATTCTCATTTTTTAAATGAAATTTATTTGTACATTTTAGGTATACAATATACTGACATTCATCACTGGAAATTTGCACCTTTACATAATCTCTCTTGGTTCTTATTTCTTCCCCATTCCCCTGCCATCCCTTCAACCCCTACATCCCTCCCTACTTACAAAGACTTTGTTTCTATTTTTTCATTTTCTGATATTAATTCCATTCCCTTCATTCCTTTCCCCTACCTCTCCCACTTCCCCTTCCCCTTTGCCCCTTTTCTTCCTATTTCACATTATCTATTATACCTT
>NW_004624869.1:1320476-1337945 GCF_000247695.1 Heterocephalus glaber
GTAATAGGAAGAAAAGATCTAAAGGAGCAGAGGAAGTGGGAGGGGTAGGGGAAAGGAAAAAAAGGGAAAAGAAAAAATATGAGAAAAGGAAAAAATGGAAACAAAGTCTTTGCAAATAGGGAAGGGTGAAGGGGGTGAAGGGAGGGCAGGGGAAGGGAAAAAAGTAAGAACCAAGAGACTCATGTAATGGTACAAGATCCCAGTGATGAATGTAACTGTATTTTATACCTAAAATGTACCAATAAACTTAATGGGGAAAAACAATTAGGTAAAAAAAAGACCAAAACCAGACTAACAAAGCTTTTAAAATAAACAGAATTCTTTAGGAAATCCACCTATCTCTAAGGATTTTTTCCCCCCAAATAAGTCTGAAACTATGTATCAGGATATATTTATGTTATCTAAAACACAGCAAATCATGAATTAATCTGAATATTTTACAACAGATTAAATTAAGAGTTATTGAGAAAGAGAAATATTCAGCAATAATTAAAAATGCAGCCATGAATTGAAGCATTTGGGAAAATACTATTTTGTTGAGTGGGAAACCAAGTACAAAACAGTATGCAAGTCCTTACAATCTGATTTTTTAGAAAAGGCTTCACTAGAAGGCAGCAAACTATTCACAGTAATCTCCAGGCCAGTCTCCCTTCCTTCTTTCCCTTCCTTGATTCTTCCTTTTTCTTCCACAATTTTTTTTTCAAATGGGTTTTTCTTTTTAATTGCCCAGGGTGGCCTGGAACTTGTGATCCTCCTGCTTCAGCTTCCCAAATTTTGAGATTACATGTATGCACCACCACACCTGGCTTCCTTTCCTCTTTTTTCTTTTCTCTCTCCTTTCCTCCCTTCCTTTCTTCTTTTCTCCCATTACTTTTGTATTTTCCAATAGACTCAATAAACACATGTTGCATTTGCAATCAGAAAATATCAACTTTTTTAAAGATGAGAAACTAAGAAGGAGCCAGGCAGGAGCCACTGCAGTGATCATACAGTTTTGGCCACTGCCTGGAAACACAGCAAAGGCCAAAACCAACCTTGGCAGTGAATATTCTGGGATATAGCTGTCCTTGTTTTGAGGGGTATGTTTTTTGTCTCACGATCCTCCTGCCTCAGCCTCCAGCTTACTGGGATTACAGGCATGTGCCACCACGCCTAGCCTTTTTTGTTTTTGTTTTGCCACTTACCTACAGAGGATGCCATGAGTCATTTTAGAAGAAAAGTCAATAATTAGCAGCGCATGGTAGTGGACTCCTTTAATCCCAGCACTCTGGGGAGGTTGAGGCAGAAAAACTACAAATTCAAGCCCAACTGGGCAATTTAATGAGGCTTCGTTTTAAAACAAAGACTAAAAAAGAGGTAGAGATTTAGTAGCTCAGTGTGAAGGCCCAAGGTTCAATCCCCAATACAGGAGAAGAAAAGAAAAAGAAAGGTCAGCAGCAATGGGCGTGCTCTGAAATGAGGCTGTCGAGTGTCACCCCGCAGCCTCCTCCTGCCTGGGGCTGTGGGAGCAGAGCAGGGCCTGGCCCAGCCTCGCTTTGGCCACCCATGGCTGGCAGGTGCAGGCCTTGCTGGAAGGGAGCAGGGCAGCCTCGAAGGACAGGCATTCATGGGAGGTGCTGGTCTGTAATCCTGGGCCAGAGAGGCCAGGGTGGGGAGCCCGGGGTGCGTCTCAGCCTTAGCTCCACACCTCCAGCTTGGAGGGCTGGGCCCACAGGCACCCAGAGAAGAAGCAGGCTGGGCAAGGGGCAGGGAGAAGAGGGGAAGAGGGGAGGGTTGAGGAGCAAGGTCCCATCCCACCTGGAAGGAGGAGCAGCCAGGCCTCCGGGATGGTCCGTCCTCACTTCACCCTCTGAAGGGCTCCAGGACTGTGCCAGCCACAGCCATCAGCACTGACTTCATTAAGGAGTCACTGACTCTGCATCCCCTGACTCCAGAGGCAATGGAAGAGACAAGATAGCCATCACGGCTGCTTTCCCATGATGTGAGGACTGACTCTGTCTTCCTAAATCACAGTGATGTCTCACCCCACCCAAACTCCACCCAAGGGTGAAAGTCTTTATGATTCTTTTCCTTAAAAATATGTTATCCAGGGCTGGGGATGTAGCTCAGCAGCACCGTGCCTGCCTGGCAAGTGCAAGGTCCTGAGTTCAATTCCTGGTAAGAAAAAAAAAATGTCCAGGCTGAGCATGGTGACACACACTTGTAATCTCAGCACTTGGGAGGGTGAGAAAGGTGAATCACCATGAGTTTGAGCCAGCCTTGACTATATAGCAAGATCCTGTCTCAACAAAACAAAACAAACCAGCCAAAAAACCAAACAAAAATATGTTCTCCATTTTGTTGGAGTGGAAGAAACACAATCTAAAGTTAAAAACAACAAAAATCTGTTGGGTGTGGTGGCGCATGACTGTAATCCCAACTTTCGGGAGCCTGAGGCAGGAGGATCGCTGCAAGTTTGAGGTCAGCCAGGGCTACAAAGTGAGTTCAAGACCAGCCTGGGCTACAGTGAGTTCAAGACCAGGCTGAACTACGTAGCAAGATCCTATCTCAGACACTAAACTAAGCAAAAGGACAAACCCAAAGACCATGAGCCTAGATAGTAGTTGGCCCCTGATGCTTGCCATGATTATCATTAGAGCTTATTTGTTTTGGCTCTAGTGAGCCTTTGGCCTGATCACACATGCCACCATTTTAGCTCCACCTCTGGCTGTCATGGAGAATCCTGAGCCCCACTGCTGACAAGCTGGGAGACACCGGGAAGGTAGGGGCCCATGGACCCTGCAGCCCACTGACTGCTGAATCTAAGTAAACCAACACCTGGGCGGGAGGAGCTGGAGGCCGAGCATTCCAGGTGAGGATGGCGATTGCAGAAGAGGGCAGAGTGCGTGCTCATGATGGAGCAGAACTGGAGAACTGGAGACGGACTCTGAGGGAAGTGGTGAGCACTTTGGTTCTTCAAGCAAGGAAGTGGGCCGATCTGAGGGGCTATTCAGCAGGAGTCCTCTCTGTCTTGTTTCGAGACAGCAAATGGGTGCCAAGCAAAAAGAAAACTTGCTGGTGAATCAGAGAAGGAGCATAAACAAACTGGACAATTGCAAAGAAGTTTTTGATCTGAGAAGCTGGAAAGAGAAGGCATGATTTTTGTGCTCAGTGCATTAGTGAACGAATGAGCATAGCTTTTCCACAACTATTACTAATCCAGACCCAAGATTTCAGGAACTTTGTGTCTCCGTTGGTGTGCTTGATAAATGAATGCAGAATCCATTTGAGTTAAATGTGTTTTTGCCAAGTGAGGTGTCTAGCATCTGTAATTCCCTTACTCCGGAGGCTGAGGCAGGGAGATCGTGAGTTTGAGGCCAGCCTGGGCTACATAGTGAATTCAAGGCTGGCCTGGACTTAACATAGTGAGATCCCGTTCAAACAAACAAAAAGAAGTTTTTTCTCAGTGCCTAAATGCTTCCTTCCAGTTGAAGGGAGTGGGGAGCTGCAGGAGTCCAGGCTCCCAAACCTGGCTCTGGAACTGCCTAGGTCCCAGCTGCAGAGTCACAGGGAACCCCACGCCCCTCAGGGCAAATAAGTCTTCACCACCCACGCAACAGGTGCTGTGCTGCAAATTGACTTCACTGAGTATCCTTCATTCAGTCAGGCTGAAGGAAAAAAGCACATTCTTGAGACTTTAACTCAGCATTGTTCACTGAAAGCCTTTTTTGGAAATTTTGATGATTCAAAGCAGGCTTCTATATGATATCACTGAAATTTAAATTGAAAGCAGCGGAGCCCCACGCTTTGTTCTCTGCTAAGAGGACCCTCCCTCCTCCAAGGGTGGTGCCTGTTTCCTGGGTGCCTACAACAAGGGAACTGTGCTCAGGGACACTTGATGGGCATTTAGCCCTCATAGTCACCCCACTAGAAAAGAGCTATGATCACTCCAGACTGTAGACGCAGCAGTAATCATTACAGGTGAGGAAAGGATACTATAGGACTCGTTCCTCCTGGGCAAGGACCTTCAGAAAAACTGTCCCCATTCACAAGGTAAACTCCTGTGCTACTTCTACAGAAATCAACCTTTTCTTGGAGGAAAACATGGCACAGACTGAGATTTGGGGCCCTGGGAACCATGTCCTGGGAGCTGAGGTGCAGATGGGGTGTGACAAAGACTCCGAGGAGGAAACATGCAGGTTTTTCGAGCTTCTACTTCACATCAGAGTCACTCTTTTATCCTGAGATGCTTTTAAATTAGACAAAAGAGTAAGCTCATCTTTTTAGGCGAAGAAGCTAAGGCATAGATAGGGCCTAGGGTAAATGATTTATCCAAGGTCACACAGGTGTCCCCAAGAAGAGATGCCAGAATCTGCCACAGGGTCACATGATTTCTCATTCCTGAAAGAGCTCACTTGAGGTGCAGCCTGGGGCCACTGAACAGAAAATCTGTGCTGCACAGACTGCCATCCTTCTGTGTGTGCTGGAATTTTTTTTAAAAGCTGCTGCCAGGTGTGGTGGCGCACACCTGTGATCCCAGTACCCAGGGCTGGGGGGGGGTGAGGCAGGAGGATTGCCTGAGGACAGCCTGGATGACATAGTGAATTCAATGATAGCCTGAACTACATAGTGAGACCCTGTCTCAAAAAAAATCAACAAAACAAAACAAAAATCCCTGTCCTTTTCTGTTATCCAGAAAGGGAGCATTCCATTCTCGTGGCATATCTGGGCCATTTGTTCCTCTCATTTCATTTCATTTCTCTGCTTATATGAGTTCCTCTATGGGGGCCAAAGGGAGAGCATATTAACCATCTGCTTGGTATCTTGGGGAGATGTTTTATAGGGGAAATGACTGAAGTCACTTGCTAATTTCTTTCGTTCTTTATTTCTCTTTCTTTCTTTCTTTCTTTCTTTCTTTCTTTCTTTCTTTCTTTCTTCTCTCTCTCTCTTTCTTTCTTTCCTTTTTGGCAGCTGAACTTGAACCAAGGCCTTTGCACTGAACTACACTCTCTACCTTTTTTAAATTTTGAGACAGGATCTTGCTAGGTCTCTAGGTTACCCAGGCTGGGATCACATTCGAGATTCCTTGTGCTGGGATTACAGGCATGCACCACCACACCTGGCTCCTTTTTGGATTATCTGGAACCCACGTTAGTTCAGCTAATGGGCCACACCTCGGGTTCCGGAGTGACACAGGGACGGAGCCCTTCAGCAGATGCAGCTCCGGGCGAGGTGCTCACAGACTAGGGACTCTGGCATGTGGATTTGGTTGTGCAAATATTAGTAACCGCCAGCAGCAACTGGCTCACTGAGGCTTGGCGTTCCAGGGACAATCACACTGTCAGGGCTCAGCTCTGTCTTCACCCCGCTCACCCGAGCCCAGACCCAGCCTCTCTCCAGGCAGCCACCAGGCCCTGCACCTGCTCAGAGTCTGTCAGCCTCCCACCCGCTCTGCTGAGCTCTCTGGGGTCTTCTCTGTTCTTCCGGTCGCTTTATTTCACTTTGCTCAGCTCCATTTCCTGGTCTGTAAAGAGGAAAGAATAATCACACCTTGTGGGTGGTTGTGGCGATTAAACAAGACCCCGCTCCTGAAGTTCGGCACTCTCAGTGCCCAGTCCACGACCTTCCCACGCTTCTGCTGCCAGAGGAGCGAATAGTTCAAGGTCACAGCTGGTTAACCAGAGGGAGAACCCAGCCCCGGGCGCCCGCCCCCTTCTCACGCTTGCCCTGGTGTCCAAGGCCGCCCGCCTCGCTTCTGCACACCAGAACCTCGCTCCCGGCCCCACCTCCACTACCGGTGAGAGACTGATTCTTTTCCGTTCTGGAAAATGGCTTGAGCTTGGGTCAAGTCTTCTATTTATTTTAGTTTTTAAATTTTTGGTACTGGGGATCAAACCCAGAACTTTCGCCCTGAGCTAAATCCTCAACTTTCTTTCTTTCTTTCTTTCTTTCTTTCTTTCTTTCTTTCTTTCTTTCATCCTTCCTTCCTTCCTTCCTTTGTACCGGGGATCGAACTCGGGATCGAACTCTGGACCTTGAAATTGCGAGGCAGGCAGCGGAACCACAGTATCGCTAAATCTCAAAGTTGCCCAGGCTGGGCTCAAATGGGCGACCCTCCTGCTTCAGCCTCTACAGTGCTGAGATTACAGCCAAACGCCACCACGCCAGAAGGATCAAGACTTCTACACTTCAAGAGCAAGGGAAGGAGACAGACGACACTGCTCTGGAGGAGTAAAGGTTAGAGGTGGCTCTGGACACTGTGCAGCCCCAGAGAAGATGCTGCCAGCCTTCCTGTGGTTTGCATTCCAGCGCAGCCGCCTCCAGCCGCTGTGCTCTGAGCCTGGGGCGCTGGTCCCAGGTAAGCGGGCCGGCCGGGCGGGGCGGGGATCTTAGTTGGCCGGGGGCGTGGCGGGGGCGTGGGGCAGGTGACAGGCAGGGGCGTGGCCTCCGCGGTGAGCCCCCTCAGTCTCCCGGCCGGATCGGCGGCCCAGAGGCTGTGAGTGTCCGCGGAGGCGGCTTCTCTGTGCGGGCACGGTCGGCGGCGGAATGCGGGGTCCGCGCCCGGCCTGGCTGCTGGGGGGCGCCCTCCTCCTGGCCGCCGCGGCCTCGGGCAGCACCGCGGGGCCAGGTGAGCTGCGGCCGCGGGCCGGGGACGGGGCGCGGGGCTGGGCGGTGGGGGCTCGGGCAGGGCGAGGCGGGGCCCGGCTGGTGGCCCGGGCTGGCGAGCGGATGGCCCGGGACTCTGCCTCGACCTCTGCGCCCCTGGAGCCCACGGTGGGGCGGCGGATGAGCTGAGTATGACAGTCAGGCCCGGACTTTCTGGCTATTTGGGTTTCAGGTGCCTTTACAGGTGGCCCTTCTTGGACCTGCCTTACATTTTTTTTATGCCCCTTCCTTCCACCCTTTTGAACCCAGGGCCTTCGCACTGAGTTGCATTCCCAGCGCCTTTTATTTATTTATTCTTAAATTTATTTTATTTTGAGGCAGGGTCTCTCTATATAGTCCAGGCTGCTCGGGAACTCGCTATCTCTCTGCCTGCTTCAGACTCCTTCAGTGCTGTGGTTACGGGTGACCTTCCGGCCGGCGGTGGGATCCCAGCTCCTTCCTTCCCTTCACCTGGAGCGCACACTGGAGGCCACTGTCGGACGCAGGCCCCAGCCTGGGAACAACGGCCAGGAGCAGTCTGGGCGGCGCCCGGTGCCCAGTGCCCGATGCCAGCCTCCCCCGGCCGCGCGAGGGCTGTCGTGTCCCCCGGGTGTGCCCGAGCTGGCGTCGCCCTGTGCCGTGGCCCGGGCTGGCCGAGGGTGTAAAGCTCGGCTCCGGGGGTGCTGACTAAGCCCCCACCACAGGAGGGAGGCGCAGCCTGGGTGTCCTTAAAAGGAGGCTTGAATTTCCCCTCGGTCCGCAGGCCAGCTGTGAAAAGCATCTCTGTTTTACCCTCTTCCCGAAGACCTCGTAAAAGAGCACGTAAATTAGATTGGAGACTGTGGTCCTTTTCCTCTCTGGAATTAGGAAAAAGGGTGTTAGGGTGTGAGCTTGAACCTCCCCTCTGCTGGTCTAAATATAGGTTTTCATATCAAGTCTGGAAGTAGTGAAACTTACTAACATCTGCCCATTCGCCTGTGTCTTTTAAAGTCCGGAACTCTAAGAATCCAGGAGCAAAAGTCATGTACGAACGTGACAGTGGGCACAGGTGATTCACCGCCCCGCCATTCAGATGGTTTCTGCGGAACCGCTCCATTACTGGGCTCATTCTTGTTGGCTGTTTACCGAGGAGGGGCTGGGGACCCTGGAATGCAGGGCGAGCTTGACTTTAGTAGAAAAGGAAGATCAGGTTACTTGTTAACCAGACCTATTGAATATTGCACCTTGGTTATTTTTCTTTCCACCCTGAATACTTTGACCTTTGCAAGGTAACCTTCCTGTACGAGGTTGGACTAGTGAGGCAGATTTCAGGTGCCTGAGCTTCCCTTCCAAAGTGACAGGAATTGATTTCCATCAGGACGAGGGCTCTGCTCATCCCCTTCCTCCGTGCTGAAGGGCAGATTGGGTTTGGTTTTCTTCCCAAAAGCCTCATCCCAAAGACTGCACAATGCGAAGGACTCAACCTAAGAGCAGCCTCATTTTAGGTGGGCGACACTGATTGGGGGAGCAAGGCAGGGAAAGCCCTCCTCCCCGCTCTAGGTGCCCTCTCAGTGGTCCCGGATGACTGTTCATGTACATGTGTTTAGTCTCTCCCCCCACTGGTCTTCAACCCCAGAGGCTGGGAGCCACCCCACAGTCTCCATCCCCAGTGTGGCACCTGCAGAGCCTCTGAATGGCAGGTGAAGGACTGGGCGTGGGGGTGTGGCCTGCAGTCCTAGCCCTCTGGGAGGCTGAGGCTGGAGGGTCGCAAGCTTGAGCCCAGTCTGGGCAATTTAGTGAAACTGTCTCAAAAACTAAAAAGGGCTTGGGATGTAGCTCAGCAAGAAGGCCCTGAGTTCAATCCCCAGTAAAGCAGAAGAAAAAGAAGAAGAAAAAGAAGAAGAAGAAGAAGAAGAAGAAGAAGAAGAAGAAGAAGAAGAAGAAAAGAAGAAACAAGATGCTTTTTTCTCTGTACGATGTTATAGGACACTGGGGTTTCTCTTTTGGAGAGTGTAACTTTTGTACTGGTCACAACTGGTGTTTTAATTATAAAGTTGTATGTCATCACTGTAGAGGAAAAAAAGGAAAAAATTGAATGAAGTCATCCCAAAACTCTACCAAAAATAGCACTGCTAACATTTTTGGTTTTTATCTTCTCTCTTTCTTTCATATATCTATGCATAAAATAATGTATTCAAAAAATATAGATAATTTTTTTGTACAAGTATGAGGATATATAGGTTCATCAGTAGTATGACAATACATATAGCTGGGCCGAATGGTTCACACCTGTAATCCCAGCACTGAGTTTGGAGGCTGAAGCAGGAGAATCGCTGCAAGTTTGAGGCCAGCCTGGGCTATACAGTGAGTTCAAGGCCAGCCTGGGCTATATATGGAGGCCGTTTCAAAAAAACAAAAACAACCAGGGCCGGGGATGTAGCTCAGTGGTGCCACCACCTGTCTCTCAAGTGCAAGGTCCCAAGTGCGATCTGCAGTACCAAAAACAAACAAAAAACCCCCATCTGTTATGGGAGGATGTATCATTATTGTCAACTTAGGGATGTGTCCCTTGTTTTGTAAAAGGAGAGAACCCTAATGAACAGGAAGAGGGCCCCTTTCTTGCCTCGGAGTTACTAGTTAACCTTGGCAGGCATGTCTCACAAAGTCTGTGTTTGGCTTTCTTAGCGTTTTATTAGCTGGGCGAATGTGGAGGGAAACAGTTCACCCTGCAAGAATGGTTATAAAATCAACGGACAGTGTCTCTAGGGAGGGGTGCTTGGCAATGGAAACCTTTTCTCAGGTGTGGTCCCAAAGGTTGGAAGCAGAGGAATTTTGGGGTGAGGGTCTGTGAAGAAGGGGTAGGGATCAGAGCTTACTCAGGTGAAGTGTGCAATCGGTACATGGCTTGATGGGGACCCTGGGCCCACTCTCAACTAGAAGCCCTGTGTACAAATAGTATATTTTACACAATGGAAGGACCACCCTGTAATTTATTTATTTATTTTTACCCAATAAATCTGTTCATGGTCAGTGTATCCAAATCAATCCATGCTTTTATAGAAGAACTGTAAATGTCAAATTACTGAACTGGTCCACCATCCCTCCTCCCTTTGTGGTACTGAGATTGAACGCAGTGCCCATGCACTGAGCTTCATCCTCAATGCTTTATTTTTTATTTTGAAACAGGAGCTTGGTAGGTTACCCAGGCAGGACTTGAACTTGGGATCCTCCAGCTTCTGCCTCCTAGAGTGCTGGGATTTGAGGCATGTACCTCCACACCCATCTTAGTTCCTCTCTCCATAGGTGTTGAGATTAACATTTGTTTTACTGTGAAAAACAATGGCAATGTGAATATTGTACATTTAGTAGCAGTGGCGGCGACAATCCTAGAACAATGAGGAACTATGCAGGTGAAGATTTTGTTCCTCCCAGGATGTCTTCAGCTGGTGTAATCTTGTCCTGGAGCATCACAACATCACTGGATCATTGAGGTCTTAGCTGTGATCTGAGGCCAAAGTGGAGTTATGTTACGCCATAGCTGGCCTGTAGGTGGGAGAACTAGGTCTAACCAAATGATTTTTCTCCAAAATTATGTAGAATTACTCCTGACACAGTTCATATGAGGTTTTCAGTTTTTCAATACTGGGGGTTCAAACCTTGGGCTTCACACTGAGCCATTTTAAATTTTGAGACAGGGCCTGACTAAGTTGCCCAGGCTGGTCTTGAATTTGCAACCCTCCTGCTTCAGTTTCTCAGAGTGCTAGAATCACAGACATATACCCAACTTATTTATTTTAATTTAGTTTTAGGTTGCCTGCATATAAGACAAAACATGTCATATTTAACTTGCTGAATGAGACTGGCTCATTTTGCTCCACCAGATGGTCTACACTTCTATCCATTTTCTTGCAAAGACACAATCCTATTCTTCTCCATGACTGAATAATAGTCCCTTGTGTGTAGACCACATTTCCCTCATCCATTCATCTGTTGATGGACAGCTAGGCTGTTTGCATAGTTTAGCTCTTGTGAGTTGTGCTGCTATAAAAAACATGGGTATGCTGCCATCGCTATAGTATGCAGCCTTTAATTCTTTCAGGAATACAGCATACTAGCTGGATCCAATGGTAGCTCTCGTTTTAGTTTTGTGAGGAATCTCCACACTGATTTCCACAGTGGATTTACCCTTCCACTAGCAGTACGGAAGGGCTTTTGCTCCCTCATTCCTTGCCAGCATTTTTTCTTTCCTTCCTCCCTTTCTCCCTTCTTCCCTTCTTCCTTTCCTTCCTTCAATAGCCCAGGCTGGCCTTACCCTGGTGGTAATAGTTCTGCCTCAGCCCCCCGCAGCAGCCCTGGGATTGGGCAGGTGTGGTGGCCTCTTTTGTGTTCTTGATGACAACCTTTCTGGGCTGTGAGATGGAATCTCCTGTACTTTTGGTTTGCATTTCCCTAATGGCTACTGGGGCCTATTCTGGAAGCCTTTGCCTGTGCCTATGGCTTCCAATGTTTCCCCTGTGCTTTCTTTTAGCAGTTTCAGAGTTTCAAGTCTTATCTTTACTTCTGTGATCCTTTTTGACTTGATGTTAGGATGGGAAGAGGTAAGGATCTCTTCAATCTTCTGCATGTTGATAGCCAGTTTTTCCAGCACCATTTGTCAAAGAGGCCGTCTATTCTCCAGCGTATGCTTTTGGTTCCTTTGTCAATGATCACATGGCTGTGGGTGCATGGGTTTGTTTTTGTGCCAGGACTATGCTTTTTTTTTTTTTTTTATCACTATGGCTTTGTAGTATAATTTGAGATCCTGTATTGCATTGGCTCCAGCTTTGCTCTTTTTTTTTGGTTTTTTGAGACAAGTTCTCACCATGTAAATGAGGCTGGTCTTGAATTCACTATAGCACAGTCTGTTTGGCCTCAGTTTCACAGTGACCCTCCTGCTGCAACCTTTTAAGTGCTGGGACTATAGGTGTGCACCACCAGGCCACACCAGTTTTGCTTTTTTGCTTAGAATTGCTTTGGCTATTCTTGGTCTTTTGTGTTTCTATATGAGTTTTGTTTTGTTTTTGGTTTTTTGAGATAGGGTTTCCACTATGTAGTTCAGGTTGGCCTTGAACTCATTTTGTAGCCCAGGCTGGCCTGGAACTCATAGTGATCTTCCTGTCTCAGCCTCCCAACTGCCGGGACTACATATGTGCACCACCTTGCCTAGATTTATTTCCATATGAATTTTAGGATTTACTTTTTCTACTTCTGTGAAGAATGGTGTGGGTATTTTAGGATCGCACTGAATCTATAGATTGCTTTTGGCCATAGGGTCATTTAGACAATATTAATTCTGGCCCTTCATGGTGGCGCATGCCTGTGATCCCAGCACTCTGGGAGACTGAAGCAGGAGGATCCGCATAAGTTCGAGGCCAGCCTGGGCTACCTGGTGACTTCAAGACCAACCTGAACTACATAGTGAGACCCAGTCTCAAAAAACAAAACAAAATGAATCAATATTAATTCTGATTCATGAACAAGGGTGGTCTTTACATTTCCTAACATCTTCAGTTTCTTTTGTCAGTGTTCTGTAATTTTCATTATAGAGGTCTTTCACCCTTTGGGTTAGGTTGATTCCTAGATATATATATATATATTTAAGCTATTGTGAATGGGATTGTTTCCCTAAATTTTTCTTGGTGGGTTCATTCTTGGTGTGTATAGGAAAGCTGTTGATTTTTGTTTGTTGATTTTGTATCCTGCCAGTTGGTTAACTTGCTTATTAGAGCTAAGAGTGTTCTGATGGGGGTTTTAGGGTGTCTATGTAAAGATCATATCATCTGCTAATTGGGGTGATTTGACTTCTTTCCGTCCTATTTGTGTGCCCCCCTCCCACTTTTTCTCCTGCCTGAATTCTCTGGTTAAAATTCAAATACTGTGTTGATCACCAATGGTGAGATTAGACGCCCTTGTCTTGTTCCTGTTTTTAGAGGAAATGCTTTCATTTCATTGTTACTTTTAACAGCTTTATTAAATCATACAGTTGCAACTGTAGGCTCATTCATTTAAAAAGTACAGTTGGGCGGCTGTTAGTGTATTCATACTGCACTGTCGCCAGAGCCAATTGAGAACCTGTTCATTATCTGAAGAGAAACACCTGGGCTGTTACCGGTCACACTCCCCAGCCCTTGACAATGGCTCATTGGATTTGCCTATCCCAGTCATTTTATATAAATGGAACAATACATGTTCCTCTGTGACCAATTTCTTTTACTTATCCTACTTTTTTTTAGGGTTCATCTATGTTATATCATGTATCAATGCTTCATTTTCTTTATTTTTATTATATATAATTTCGACACAGAGTCTCACTGTGTTGCCCAGGCTGGTTAAAAGCTTGGGTTCAAGTGATTTTTCTGTCTCAGCCTCCTGCATGCCAAGACTATAGGAATGTACCACCATGCTCAGCTATAATACTTCATTTCTTTTTGTTGCCAAGTAATATTTCATTGTGTGGATATAGCTCATTTTATTTATTCACCCATTGATACAAATCTGGTTTGTTTTTTGTTTGTTTTTGTACCAGGGATCGAACTCAGGACTTTGCGCTTGTGAGACAGGTGCTGGAACCACTGAGCTAAATCCCTGGCCCTGGGTTGTTTTTATTTTTGACTATTGTAAATGTTGCTCTGAGTATTTGAGTACAAGTTTTTGTGTGGACACATGTTTTATTTCTCTTGGGTATATACCTAGGAATTTAGTGAGTCACATGGTAGCTCTCTTTAACCACCTGAGGAACTGCCACTGTCTGAAGTTTCCAGGCACTGAAACAAATGCCAGATAAAATTTCTTAGTACTGTATCATTAGATTTCAGTCAGTGTTCACATTTCTAATTGTCTCCTACATGTTATTTTAGTGGCTTGTTTGAATCAAGCTCCAAGGAAGGTACACATATTATATAACTGATGCATCTTTTCAATCCTTTAGTAAATTTCATGTCTATTCCTCTCTCTCTCCCTCTTTTTTTTTTCCTTGTAAATTATATTTTGGAATTGGGTCCTTTATCCTGTAGCACTTCCCACAGCCTGGATTTTGCTGGCTGCATCCTAGGCGTGTTACTGAACATCTCTTCCCAGAGTTGATGCTAAAGGACTCACACAATAGCCCTAGAACAGGACACAGTGTGTCAATTGCACCTCCACTTGTCCAATGACCTTGAGACCAGAAGGCCACCATCCGGCCTCCATGGGAAGTTTCTCAGGAGGCCAGCACAGCAGCTCGGAGTCCCTGCCTGTCGTAGAGACCATCCATGTGGCGGGGTGGGACCGTCCCCTCATGGTGCTGGGAGTTGTCCTGTGCAGAGCTCTGAGATGGGGTCAGTGGAAGTCAGGCCGGCCGCTGACTCCGGGCTGGTGGGTCAGGGAATCTGAGCTGGGCTTCTGTCGTACACCCTAGCGAATTTGGCACTGTCCTAAACTGATTGTTGCTAACTGACTGTTGATGGACATGTGCTAAAACAGCTGAGGACCAATGAGTGTGGGAAGTTTATTAAAAAGATAAATTGAAATACTTCCAATCTTTTCAAGATTCCTAAAAATCAGTTTTCCATGTGTTCCCTACAATCCTCCAATAAAGGACAATGTCACCCCAAGGAAGTCCCTAGACAGATGCATTTTGTGTAATCCACCAATGGTACATTTCTGCCCTCATCTGAATATTTTCACGTGAGTGAAGCAGCCCTACCTCTGAAACACTGATTTTGATAAATGTCACTTTTGCCTGCCTTTCAGGTGTGGGAGTCAACAGAACCTCCAGGGGCAGAAGTCTCATCGGTAAGATCCAGGACAATGACCTTCTGGTCACCAAAAAAGGAGTCACGGTGGCCCCAGGATTTGGAGTGGATGAGTTTTCCGTGTCCATCCTCACCGGAAAGCTGACGACTGTCTTCCTCCCAGTGATCTACACAATCGTGTTTGTGGTCAGCTTGCCTAGCAACAGCATGGCGCTCTGGGTCTTTTTTTTCCGAACAAAGAAGAAGCATCCTGCCGTGATTTACATGGCCAACCTGGCCTTGGCAGACCTCCTCTCAGTCATCTGGTTCCCCCTGAAGATCGCCTATCACATACATGGCAACAACTGGTTTTACGGGGAAGGCCTCTGCAAGGTGCTTATCGGCTTCTTCTATGGTAACATGTACTGCTCTGTTCTCTTCATGACCTGCCTCAGTGTGCAGCGATACTGGGTCATCGTGAACCCCATAGTGCACCCCAGGAAGAACGCAAACATTGCCATCGGGGTCTCTGTGGGAATATGGCTGCTGATTCTGCTGGTCACCATCCCCTTGTATGTCATGAAGCAGACCATCTACATCCCAGCCCTTAACATCACGACCTGTCATGACGTCCTGCCCGAGGAGGTGCTGGTGGGGGACATGTTCAATTACTTCCTCTCCCTGGCCATTGGCGTCTTTCTGTTCCCGGCTCTCCTCACAGCATCTTCCTATGTGCTCATGATCCGAGCACTCCGATCTTCTGCCATGGATGAACACTCGGGGAAGAAAAGGCACAGGGCCGTCAAGCTCATCATTACCGTCCTGGTCATGTACCTCGTCTGCTTCACACCTAGTAACCTTCTACTTGTGGTGCATTATTTCCTGATTAAGAGCCGAGGCCAGAGCCATGTGTATGCCCTGTACATCACCGCCCTCTGTCTGTCCACCCTCAACAGCTGCATTGACCCCTTCATCTATTACTTTGTCTCTCAAGATTTTAGGGACCACGCCAAGAATGCTCTCCTCTGTCGCAGTGTTCGCACTGTGAAGCGGATGCAGATCTCCCACACCTCCACGAAATTCTCCAGGAAGTCCAGCTCTTATTCTTCAAGTTCAACCAGTGTTAAAGCTTCCTCCTGAGCTTCCCCACTCCACAGGAAGAAGCTTCCTTCCTGGGGAGGGGCTGGTGTTTCCTACCATGCAGCTTCTCCCAGGACTGCTGGGGGCTTCCCTGCCTGCAGGGGAACAGCTCCCCATGTTAACCCAGTCAGCAGTATCAGACTCTGCTATTCAGATGGCCTGGAAACTGATCTGACCAAAGCAGATTTTTTTAGAAGGTGGTGAAAAGACAGAAACCTGTCATGCAGAAACTACACCTGGCATGAAGACGAGGCTTCTAGTTGAAAGTAATTTTTCTAAATCTGGGGTCCATCCGAGCCTTTTTAGGGGTTAAGGCCCCAGAGAGCATCTCTCCAACTCTCCAGCTTTTCAGATGAGGAAGCTAACTTGGTGAATGGGCTGCTGGAGTCAGAATCCCAGCTAATTGCAGGGAGCTCCGGAAGGGAGCTCTGGCGGGACAACAGAACCCACAGGTCCAGTGAGTGGCTCTAGATTCTTCACCGAAGTTGGCAAGGGTTATGATAAATGTAGGCTCCTTGGGGGGGTAAGGACAGCTCAGTCCACAGGAACCAGATCCTCTACAAGGCTTGTGCTGTCCACGCATCAGAAAGCCAGAGAACCCTTGGCCTGAGAGCTTGCACAATGGTTTCTGAAAAGAAAAGCTAAGAAGAACATTTCACGTCTCTTACTATTCTGCTAGTAATGAAATTTGTTGTTGATGTACTAGGACTTTAAGTTATTTCTTTATTATTCCTTTGAGCTTTTGCCTGTGTTATAATCCCAGAAAAATTTGTGGATCTTAAACATGGTAATCAACTTTGTTATAAGATCTTACCGCAGTCTGAGTAATAGACTTAGTTTTACAACTAAGGGGGATATTTACCACTTAGTATTTTTAAAAGTTATTGTTGGGATATTTATTGTCAAGCTTTGTTCACCTGTTATCAAATAGGAAATTACAGAGACTTCACAGGGTTAGAACCACATTCGTTTGGGAAATAGCGTGAATGGAAAGGGCTTGCAACATATTTAAGAGGAGGCTGGGGATTTAGCTCAGTAGTTCCAGCGCCTGCCTTGAAAGCACAAGGTCCTGAGTTCAATCCCCGTTACCAAAAAAAAACCAACCATATTTAAGAGGTACTTGACTCCAAAGTGACTATGCACCTGCTGTATTTGTGACTTTTAAAAATTGTTTTATTGTATGATTGGTTTATAAATAATACATTGCTTTTTTTTTTACAACTTATATCTGACCTGTGTGTTTTGTTTGTTTGAAGGAAGGAGTAGGGGAAGACAATTGCATTGCTCTTCTAAAAACAAATGTGATTCTCACACCTTTTTTTTTTTTCATTGCTGGGATCAAACCCAGGGCCTTACACATTTACACAATACGTTTTACATAAAAAAAATTACTGTACATATTGCTGTGCAACACCTGTTTTCCACTTAAGAATACATTTTAGCTGGGAGTGGTGGCTCATGCCTATAACCTCAGCATTCTGGGAAGCTGAGGCAGGAGTACCAGGAGTTCAAGCCCAGCCTGGGAAACTTAGTGACTTAGTGAGATCCAATCTCAAAGTAAAAAATAAAAAAGAACCCTGGGGATGTAGCTCAGTAGAAAGGCCCTGGGTTTAAAACCCAATACTGCCAAAAAAAAAAAAAAAGTTTTACAATTCTTTCCATAACTATTTCTATAGGTTGACTTTTTTTTTCTTTTTGTACCAGGGATCGAACTTGGGACCTTGTGCTTGCAAAGCAGGTGGTGGGGTTGACTTTTGTTTTTAAAGGATATGGACACCAGCTACTTAATGATTTGGATGTATTACAATATCATTAGTCATTTCCCTACTTGATGGCTCCTTAAATTGTCCCTGTCTCTTTTATTCCTTCTTTTTATTGGGCAGCATTGGGGATTAGGCCTAGAGAACACTGAGCAACATCCCCGACACCACCCCCCCTCAATTTATTTTACCCACTTGCTATTTACTTTTTTGTT
>NW_004624869.1:1338120-1351955 GCF_000247695.1 Heterocephalus glaber
TTTTTTTTTTGGTACTGGGGATCTAACTCAGGACCTTGCGCTTGCAACACAAGCAGTGGAACCACTGAGCTAAATCCCCGGCACCCATACATATTTTTTAAGGTTTTGTTTTTCTTTTTTTCAGGAACAGGGTCTCACTATGTAGTTCAGGCTGGCCTTGAACTCAGCAATTCTCCTGCCTCAGGCTCATGAGTGCTGGGATTACAGGTGTGTGCCCCAAGCCTGGCTTTTAAGTTTTAATAATTACTGTTATTATTGTACTGGGGATTGAATCTAGGGCCTTTTCACAGAGCTATATCCCCAGCCCTTCTTAAATTCTTTTTTTTTTTAATTTTGAGACAGGTCTAACTAAGTTGCTAAGTTGTTCAGGCCAGGCTTGAACTTGTGAGCCTTCTGCCTCAGCCTCCCAGATTACTGGAATTACAGGCGTACACTATAATGTGTGTGTATAGACATTTGTGAGAGTGTTTTTTGGAAGATGTTTCTGGAAGTAGAGGGATCAGGTCAAAAGTCAGATATCTATTTTAGGGCTGAGTTTAGTTCCGTAGCAGGGTACCCATCTGGCACGTACCAGGTCCGGAGTTGAGTCACTGAGCTGAAGAGAGCTGAGGGTGGGTTACATGTCTGTATCACATTTTGGTTAATTTTGCCAGACTGTGCTACTACCAAAACAGTATATTAACACCTGATTCCTGAAATGTTCATCTACACCTGATGCCATCAACTTTTTGGAAAAGAATTTTTTTTTGGTACTGGGGATTAAATCTGCCAGACTAGCACTCTACCACTAATCTACATCCCCCAGCCTTTTGTAAAATTTAATTTTGAGACAAAGTCTTGCTAAGTTGCCTAGGCTAGCCTCAAATTTGTGATCTTCCTGCCTCCTTACTGAGATTACAGGTGTGCAGCACCGTGCCCAGAAATCTTTGTAAATTTTGCTAATCTGACTGGGGGGAAAATCTCATTGTTTTAACTGTGTGTGGTAGTGGATGACTGCAATCTCAGCACTTTGGGAAACCTGGTATCAAATTTAAAAAACAAGTAAGGGTATAGCTCCGTGTGACTGCCCTACGTTCAATTCTCAGTACAAACAAACAACACATGCATTGTTTGACTCATGTGGAAGAAGCTGCTCACACACCTCTTCCTCATAAGGTGATAAGGATAGATCCGGGGCTCATTTGTGCTCTCACAAGTACTATGCAGTGTGATTACTATTCCAATACCCCTCCCCAAGGCTTCACTTCCCACAGTTTCATTGCCCAAAGCCAAACTAATGTCTGAAAATATCAAGTGGAAATTCCGGAAATAAGCAATTCATAAGTTTTAAATTGCATACCGTTGGAGTGGCGTGATGGGATCTCGCGCTGTGTGAATTGCCCTTTTGTTCTGGGACCCAGGCTGTGTGCCCTACGCTGCTGTGTCTCTGTGATCAGACGGGCTGGTCATCAGCAGTGTTGCAGCCCCTGTATCCAAGTAACCCCGAATTTACTTAATGATTACCCCAAACTGAGGGTCTCTTAAGTGAAAAGGTGAAAGTAAATGAAGATATTATGAGCAAAGAGACCACACTCATATAACTTTTATACAGTACATTGTGTCATTGTTTTAGTTTTCACTGTTGCCATTAATCCCCTTCTGTGCCTAACTGGTGCACCATGTCATATGCGTCTGTGCAGGGAACCAACAGACCATGTAAATGCGTGGGGCTATTGCAGCTCCCAACAACTGGGGCCCTGGGATGTGTCCCTGAGGATTGAGGGCTGCTGTGCTCTCGGGTGTTCATGAGTCTCCTTCCTGCTCTGCCCCTTTCCCTTCAGTTCCCTTCTACGTCATGCTTTCTTTGCTGTTGTTTGCAGTGCTCAAAATAAAAAATTGAAAAGAAGACTGGGGAATGTAGTTCAGTGCAAAGGTTCTGAGATCAATCCTCAGTTCCCCCCCGCCCCACCATAAAGGGGTCCCTGTACAGAAGAGCCAGGGGAGTGCAAAGTATCCAAACTCATGTCCTTCAAAAACATCAGACAATATGACATAAAACACAAAAGCAGAGACTAGCATGTCTGAAGTTCTCCCCTGCTCAGGCCAGCCTCTCCTCTCTCCAATCAGGGGTTTCTTCAACCTCCTAAATCAGGTGTACTGGACTTTCCCAAATCTCCTCTCAAAAGCAGAAAATATTTCTATCTTGAAAGCTTTTGGATCAGCAAACCTGCTTATGTTCGCTCTATCTATCTATCTATCTATCTATCTATCTATCTATCTATCATCTGTCTATCACAGTGTTAGGGATGGAACCCATGGTCTATGCATTCCAGGCAAGTACTCCAACACTAAGTAATACCTCCCCCCATCAGTTTTTGGAGGGCTCAGGTGGGCAGTACTGGTATTGAACCCAGGGCCTTCACACTGGGTTACATCTCCAGCCATTTGAAAATAATTTTTAATTTTTTTTGAACATAGAACAGTGAACACATTATATGAGCTAAGACAGGAGGGAGGGTGACTCATTTGCCTTACCGGGCCTTGATTTTCCTCACAGAAAACTCGGGCTCCTTGTCCTCTAGCACACAGCCATCTGCTTGGCCACTCCAGCACAGTCTCGACGTTGGTACTAATCTCGGAAAGACTGTGGATTTTGGCTTGACATTCGTTTTCCTTTCATCATACTTTCTTTCTCACTAAGTTGTCCAGGGTCGACTAGAACTTTCAGTCCTTCTGCCTCAGCCCCCGAAAGTGCTGGGATTATAGGTGTGCACCACCTCAACCAGCTAGAGAGCCCTGTTAGTTTGAAAGTAACAGTAGATTTGCTGCCTTGCTTTGCAGAACCCAAATGCTAAGCTGACTCAGTGGTAAACATTTTACTGGGTATTTCTTTGTGTGCCACTTCAGTTCTTTGCAGCAGGAGATTCAAACTCGCAATTAATTTCCTGGTTTTCAAGATTTCCTAGACCCTGGGGCTCTCTGATGTCATCAGTATGCATAATTTAGTGATTATAACTTCATTTCTGAGCCTTTATTCCTTTGAAGGAATGTATTATAGAATCAGATCACAGCTGCCGCTCTGGTCTTCTCAAGGGGGAGCTTCTGATCCCACAGGAGCTGAAGGTGGGTGTCCAGGCCTTCCCTGACCCCCAGTTTCAAACAGCCAAGGTCAAGTGCCTCCCTGTCATTTGAGCCTTGAAACTTCTGGGGCGGGGGTGGCTGTTGCACTGTTTTGTGAATACTGGGAGTCACCAGAGCACACCAAGGAAATGCCTTGGAGGAAGTCTGGGTCTGAGCTGCTCTTGTCTCCACAGGTCAGGCCTCCAGCAGAGCACCTCCCACCTCTGCCCACAGGTGAGAGATGAGGCGTGCCCAGAGCTATGTGCTGCCCCCTCCTGCAGGAAGCTGCAGAGACTTCTGCAGAGCCTGCAGGCTCCACCAGCAACTCCAGCAAACCAGTAGCTCCTGAAAGCAGTGTGAGGGGGTACTTCATCCATCCCACAATGTTCTTTGCCACATCGCTGCAATGTTAAATGCCAAGAATTAAATCAGTTCCTGCGGAACAGCATTCTCATCATGGAGCTGATCTTCTCAGTGAAGCACACTGATGATAAAAACAGCAGAGAACCCAACCCTCTAGTACACAGGTGGTGAACCTATGGCCGGTGTGCCCAGTGGGCTCTTTGTCATCACTGAAAGCTCCTCTAAAGGTTTTGCCATCACTGCTCTACTATTTGGCTCCCCACAACTTTTAAAGCATTGCCCAATTCCAAAGCTAGGTCTTGAGAGTGGCAGAAATCAAAGACAGCACAAAAGGCCAGGGTTCAGAAAGGCTACTATTGTGGCTAACCTCTCTAATTGTGCTTTCTTACACTGTTTTTCAGTACTGAGGCTTTGAACCCAGGGCTTCCTGCATAGAGGCAAGTGCTCTACCTCTGAACTATCTCCCCCAATCCTGAATTGCTTTCACCTGCAATAAAACCATAAAAGTAATAAAAGGGGCACATAAACAAATCGAGACTGTATGAACCTACTGTAGTGTGAAAAATGAATATAGCTCCCCCTTTGTGCCCACATTGGAGCTCAGTGAGCCCCCTGTGTCCCCTGAGATGTTTCCTACACATGTGTACCTGTTTTTTAAGTATAAAAGAGGAGTTGAACTATGTGCTAGTTATATGTATACATAAATTACCTCAGAATGTGGAGGCTTAACCCATACTAAACATTTACTAACCTGCAAGGCTTGTGTGGTCATGGATTCAAGAGCAAATAAGCAGCTTTTGGTATGGATCTCATGAGGTGGGGCCAAGGTGGCTCCCACACGGGCTGCCAAGTGCTGGGAATTGGCAGTGGGTCTCAGTTTCTCCACATGGGGGCCTCTCGCAAGGGTGCTCAGAGCACGAAGACTGACTTCCTTCAGGACACGGGACCCAGGGGAAAAGGAGCGAGCTTCGAGCCTGGCCTTGAGGTCACATACTACCTCACCTCCACCCTACTCTGTTGATCTCACAGACCAGCCCCACTTCAGTTTGGGAGGGGCCACATAAAGGGACAGAGCACCAGAAGAGAGAGACCATGTTGGAGGCTGGCTACACATTGTGCCTACGAGCACATCTTGGGCATTATTACCATATCAGCATTTATTGATTAATCTCCTGTGATTGATAGTACTAGGAGTTGAACCTAAGGCCTTCACACTGAGCTACATCTCCAGCCATTTTTTATTTTGTGACAGGTTCTTGCTAAGTCACTAAATTGCCCAGATTGGGCTCAAACTTGGGATCTTCTTGCCTCAACCTCCCAGAGTGCTGGGATTACAGACATGTACCATCAAGCTTGGTGAACCTCATTATTATAAATGGCTATATCCATTTGTCTCACTTTCTCATTGCTGAGACACAATACCCCACAACCAAAAGTTCAAGAGGAAAGATTTATTTTAGGTCATAGTTTGTAGAGGCTTCAGTCCATGGTTGGCTGGCTCCAAGGTAGGGTGGCATGGAAGAGGGGCCTGGCAGAGGAGAAACAGTCCCAGCAGGGTAGGCAGAAGGCACCCAGCAGCAAGCCTCACTTTTCCTTTCTATTCAATCCAGCCTACAAACTATTGGTTGGTGCCACCCACACCTAGAGTGGGCCTTCTCATTACCCACACCCAGAACTATGCTAATCTAATCAGTGAATTAATTTAGTTATTACACACCCATAATCCAGTATCACAAACCCTTAATCCAGCCACCTTCCAAAAGCCCTACCTATGAGTACATGAGGCTTTGGGAGGACCTCTAGAGATAAGCCATAATACCATTGTATGCACATGTCATATTTCAAGGAATCTGGCTTATGCTATACAAACAATAACTGAGTGAATATTGTTTATTCAGTATTCTTCCAGCATACCTTATGTGCCAAGTCATGTTCTAGACACTGAGGGATACTGTGGAGAATGAAACAGACTGAAACTTGCTCTCATGGAGTTTAATTTCTGATTGCAGAAAGATAGAAAACCTTGGCCAGGGATTTAGCTCAGTGGTTTCTCTGCCTGCTGCACAAGTGCAAGGACCCGAGTTTGATCTCCGGTACCAAAAAAAAAAGAAAGATAGAAAACCAGAAAAATAACCTATAGTAGCAAGAGCTGAAGGCAAATGCTAAGAGCGTTCTGTGCTGGGGAATCAGGGAAGGTTTCCAAAGAGGTGAAGTTTAAATTACAATGGAAAGAACAAGAGAGCCCACTATGGAGAGTCCCAAGCCAGGGCTTTGATGGAGTAAGGAAAGAAGAGCATGAGTAAATAGGTTGGAGAGATAGACAGGCGCTGGGTGACTGAAGGGGTTTGTGAGAGAGTGGTGAACTTGAGCTTCATTCTAGGCGAGGTGCCATGCAGGTGTTTTGCTGGTTATCTAAAAGCCACTGGCTACCTTGTGGAATATCAATTACCAAAGGGGAAGAGAGAGCAAGGAGCATAGTTCAGAGTATCCAGGAGGGATGATGCTGGCTTGAATTTGGACAAGGAAAACAGGTGGAAAGGAGGAGGCTGATTTAGGCTACATTTTGGAAGTCATGTCAATTGACATGAGGAAAGCAGATCATAGACATCACAGAAGCCAAAGATTGTACCTTGGTTTTCTGCTTGATGGTTGGTGATGAAATAATTAGGAACGAGCAAATTTGGAGGTTGAAGAACAAGAGTTGTTTGGACCATGGATCTTGAGCTCTTAGCTTGCTATTGTATAACAAAATACTTGAAGCGTGGTACTCTATAAAGAAAAGAGGTTTATTTAGCTCAGTTTTGGACGTCAAAAGCTCAAGATCAGGAAGTCTTGTTAATTCAGTCTCTGGTGAGAGGGTCATGGTGGATGGTATCACAGTGGCAGGAGCCCAGGCAGAAGCAATCACACAGGGAGACACGAAGGCACAATCCAGGCCAGCTCCTTTTCTTGTGCTAACTTGCTCTCATGGGAACTGAGCTGTATCATGAGAGCTGTATTAATTTTCTCTGCGGAGGGCACCCCAGTGACCTCATCACCTTTCACAAAGCCCCACCTCTTAAAGGTGCCACCTCCTCAACACTGCCATGCTGAGAACCAAGCTTCCAGCACTTGACCCTTCAGGAGATACAGTGAGTCCTGTCCAAACCATAGCACTGAGTCTGAGATGCCAACTAGACATCAATTAGGATGGCTAAAGGGTGTTTCGGTTTCAGTCTGAATGAGTTTTTTCAACAGTAGTCAGGGATGGAGGTATAGATTTTGCCCTATCACTGACACTTAACACAAAGAGCTTAGGGAAGACTCCTGAGGGGAGAGAATACAGGTGAAAAAGGGGGGCTTAAGACAGAGGTCTTTAGCCCGTTAGCCGTATATATTGTTTTGTTTTGTGGTACTGAAGATTAAACCCAGGGAATTATGGTTTGTGTTTAGATGTCCCCCCAAGGCCTCATGCAGTCAGAGGTGGGGCTTTTTCAGAGGTGGCTGGATCTTGAGTGTGTGATGCTGGGATTAATTCATGGTGCAATGTTAGGATCAAGGGCACTAGGATTAAGGGTGTGAGTGGTACCTGCCCTATATTGCCTGGATTACATGGAAGGGATAGAAAGAGCTGTGGTCATCCATCATTGCTTTGCTACCTTCTTCCTGCCATGAACTGTTTCTCCTCTGCAATTCCTGTCTGCCATGCCACCCTGCCTTGGAGCCAGCTGATTATGGGATTATGGACTGAAACCTCCACAAACTATGAGCTTAAAAAACCCTTTCCCCTTTAACTTTGAGTGTTGGGTATTTTGTCTCTGCAAAGAGAAAAGTAACTAGGACAGAGAGCATTGGCACTGAGCTACATTCCCAGCCCTATTTATTTTTTTATTAGTGCCAGGGATTCAGGTCAGTAGTTCCACCACTTGCCTCACAAGTGCAAGGTCCTGAGTTCGATCCCCGGTACCAAAAACAAAAACAAAAAAACCTATTTATTTATTTTGAGACAGGGTCTCACTAAGTCACTGAATTGCCCAAGCTGGGCTCAAACTTGCAATCCTGCTTGAGCCTCCCAGGGTGCTGAGGTTACAGATGTGTGCCACCGTGCCTGGCTAGTACTTAAATATTTTAAGGAGAGAAGTGGTCATAAAAGAGGCTGAGAAGCACTGGCACTGCACCCAGAAGAAAGAACAGAGAATGTGCTGTCCAGAAAGTTGAGGGCAAAGGGAGAAAGTGGTCAATCATGCCGAATATTACTGAGGTCGGGAGAGACAGGAACAGAGAAGCAGCTACGAGGTCTTACAACACAGAGATTGGGGATCCAGACAAGACCTCTGTTCTTGGTTGTGTGATGGCAATGGAAGCCAGAGAGGAATGTGTTCAAGAAGCACAGGAAGTAGGAAGTACGCACAGGGCCAACAATTATCCTGCACCGCAGGCGTAACGGTGGAAGGGAGCAGAGGGAGGAGGGGCCAGACAGGCAGAGTGGTTCTGGCTAACAGCCTTGGAGGCACTCAGGAGAGAACTACAGCATCCCAGTGGCTCTGTCTGTTCTGCTCTTCTTAAAGATAGGGTCTTGCTGTCTAGCCCAGGCTGGCCTCGGACTTGTGATCCTCCTGTCTCAGCCCCCAGTGCTGGGATTACAGGCCTGTGCCAGGTGGAAGTGCTGTGTTGCTAGAGGTGGAATTTTTGGGTCTAAGGATCTGTGTAATTTTGATCCTAGTAAACCGTGGTCCTGAAGTATTGAATCAATTCACACACCTGTCAACAATGAGTCTTTGTATCCACGCTCTTGTAAGCACTGAGTTTCAGTTTTAAATATTTGCCAATATGTGCTTAAATTTGGAGTGTAGTGACCACGCAGGACTCTAGGTGCTGGAAGAAATGTCACTCTGTCTTTCTTTCTTGTTTATTGTGTATTTTAGGCACATGTTGCCCCTGTCATTTGCCACCACATAGGCTGTGACATTATAAAGGTGTTGGTCTGAGGACACTTTGTCCTATTTCTCTTTGTTATCTCTGAGGGGGAACCTAATTTCTTTTTCTGGGTGTGGTACAAAAAAATGGCTGTTCCATTTGGAACATTTCCTCTCTCCAGGGTCTTGCTATGAAGTCCAGGCTGGCCTCAAACTCTTGGATCCTCCTGCCTCAGCCTCCTGAGTGGTGGATTATAGATGTGGACATCTGGCTTATTTATCATTCTCCTACGGAGGGTATAAAGGCATGGTGGGTGCTGAGTGCTTGACCTCTCAGTCCTGAGGCCTGGCCAGCTCATCCCTGGATCAGGGATTAAGCCTCAACATTTGCCTGAGCTCCTCACCCTGCTTCACCATGTAGCCTGGGGTGAATGATGTAAGACCTGAAAAGGGATTAATTATTACAGCCTCTTTGTAGCTTTTCATAGACTGAATTACCTAATCCTGGGAGAGTGTTTTTAATCTGACTCAGCGCTCTGGGCTCCTCTAGTGGCTGCCTGGGGTTCTTCCTGGAAAAGAGGCATTTTCCCTCTCACCAGGGAGCTGTGTAGATGGAGCTTTGTTAGGAATACAACTGGTTTGTTGGAATTTATGGTGTAAATAAAAGTGCAAGGCAGGGCAGGGAAGTGGTGTGTTTATTCCAGTGATGGTTTCTGTTCATTATTCTTTTTTTTTTTTCATTTTGCTACATTTTAATAGCAGGTTTCAAGGATTATGTTTTAGGACAACACAGGGTACAGTGCTGCAAAGCACCTGGGAAAGGTTCACAGCACAGAAGATGGGTTCTCACCCCTGAGGAGCTCACAGCCTGGGGAACTGGACAACTCCAAAGTTGAACTGAGTGAAAAGAAAGCAATTTATTAAGGCAAATTCTTCATCTCCTAGAGCTACTGTGGACTGCATAATTTTAGTATTTGGAATTTATCTGTCAAGATGAAAGACAAGACTGAATTTGGCTGAGAATTCTTTCAGGCTCATAGATTGTGTTAGCATTCAGCTAGGGAGCAGAAGTGGCCTAACAGACAACCAGAAGTAGACTAGATCTCCTGAAGTGCAAGGGTAACACAACTCCGCCGTGGTTACTGACTATGAAAAGCGAACATACTGACCGCTATGCCTAGGCTATTCCACTTGTTTAAAATAGGAGGTGGTACTACTCCCTCACGCACTGTTGGTTTAAAATAGTGACTATTAAAATATGTGGGTTCCACATCTAAGCCACAGAAAGATTCCACAAATCTTAATGTCGAGTGTATCAAATATTCACCTCATGTGTGCTATGAAAGTTCAGTTTATGCCTCTTAAGTCAAAAATAATGTAAATGGTCAAAATTATAATAAGTTAATGACCTGCACATTTTCATGTGGATGAATGCCAATATATCTGAATAGGAAATAAAAGGCAATCCTATCTACCTATATTAAAAAAATAGAAAGTCTGCCTATTTTGCATACTCATCACTCTAAGTAAAGGTATTCAGGTTTTAAGGTTTCACAATCAGTTGTCAGAAAATCAGCAGTTACTCCTGCAGAATCTCATTAGTATCGGACTCAATTATTTTTGGATGACATGACCTACAAGACATTGTAAACCCATCTAGAAATGTGTTTATTCTGAGATGCTTCCAATGCTAACTAAAATCATCAAAAAAAAAGACAATGTGATGCAGAACAGGTAATCAACATGACTAAAATATGCTCATTTTCAGGAAAACAATCTGGTTATCTGGAAAAAAATTGCAGCCACCACCTGGGGACACTGTCCCTGCCTGGGGACACTGATCCGGGCCAGGCACACTGTTCTAAGCAGGAGAGCCATCAGGCCCCTGGGCAGGAGCAGCCTGTCCCCTTTCCACAGACCTCCAGCAGCGTAGCTGGTCCAGGGCTCTCCACACAACCTGCTACCAACCCACGCACCTGCCGGAGCTGAGGTCCACTCCGACCAGAGCACACACCAGGCCAAAGGGGAGCAGAGGTGGAAACCCGAGACATTCTTCCTGCCACATGGGGTGTGGAGATGAGCACACCTCCCACAGCAGCACTGTCCCAGGGAGCAGGCAGGGCAGAGGTAACCTAGAAAACAGATTCTTAATGCACAATTAACAGAAAAGAGCATATCCGATACCTACAATAAGCCTTCATCCAAAGGAGCCTTCTGCTCTGCGACAGCCGGACTTAGCCCACAGTGCGGCCATCTGAGGGCTCACTGGCCTCGGTGGGCACAGCACACTCCCTGCCCGAGGAAGTGAAGATCCACAGAGCGATCATTCATGCTACTGACTGGTGAGATTCAAAGGAGCTCCAGATTACTCGAGTCAGGATCAGTCCTTGTGCAAAGTTTGATGTAGATGAAGATAAAGTGGTTTCTTGGTCAGTAACTGTAACTTTTTTCTTTTAAAGTCAGTGGGTTTCTTGTAGAGCTCTGTCACAGTGGGCCCAGGCTTTATCTCATCCATCTCCATGAAAGCGAAGCACTTGGTGCTGGTGAACCTCTTCTTAGGCTTGTAGGGTTTGAATTCAAAGAAGACAGCTGCACCTTTGGTCAGCTTCTTCATGTGCTTCTCGAGCTCAATGCCCACACTGAACTGAACATACGTGTCTTCCTTTCTTGAAGCCACCGAAGTGTCCTGCACAGGCGTTAAATCTATGCTGTTCAGGTCCTTTACGCTGACTGTCATATAGGGATCGATGTACTGCCTGGCGTCTTTCAGCTCAATTCTCTCAATTCTGATGGTGAGTAATGTCATGCCTGGCTCTGACTGCAACCTTGGTAATAAAGTACCCGGGACTCTAGCAGGAAAGGAGTCCGGAGACCCGGCTCGAGCACCACCCTCTTCCTCGTCTTCTTCAAATTCCAAATGCTCTTCTTCACCAGGTGCTAAAATTCTCCTTAATGGGACAGGCTGAACATCGAACGGGAATTCTTTATTATATGTAAGAATATTCTTTAGGATTGGCTCTCGCTTCTTCAGGTCCTCCAGTTTAAATTCTTTTTGGAACTGTGTGGACTGTAAAGCTGCACTTCTCAATTCTAAGCACGCTGCAATTTTGCCTATGGTTTTCTTTTGTTCTTCTGTGAATTCAGAATTTATTGTGTTGAGCTCGGGCCTCTTTTTGTAGATGTCTCGCTAATACCTGATACTCGTCTATTGCCTCCACCAGCTGGCCCCAAGAGTCGAACTCGGCACCTCTCCTAAAGCTGGTGCCCCAGCACTGCAGCAGACTGCGGGTCCCCTCCGACATGGCCAGTGCCCGCCCCGGCCCTGCTGCCCCAGCCCCAGCGAGGCGGGGCTCTAGGGCGCCATCCTCCCTGGGCTGGGCCCCGACATTAATGGGGCCAGGAGCAAACGCCGTGGGCGCCGCCGCCACCCTCAGAGGAGCCCTCATTATTCTTTTTTGTAGGTTTTATTTTCAACTTTAAAAAATTGTTATTGTGGAGAGTTTGGACCCACACAGGATTGGAATCTCACAGCTCCCTCCCTGAGACCCAGTAACTGTCAGCCCTGGTCATTTCCACCCCATCCTCCTCCCCATCCCTGTTTATTCTGAAGCGAATCTCAAAGTCACATAATTCCACTTGTGAATGTCTCAGTGTCTCTAAAAGACAAGAAATTTAAAAATCACATCTTAAAAATTGCCTAATATCAATACCCCATGATAGCTCACATTTCTACCTCTCTCAAACGTCAGAAGTGGTTTCTCTTTTCAGTTTTTATCTTTTAAAATCAGGATCTAAAGGTCAGACATTGGAGTTGGCTGATGTCTTTTTTCCCCTCCTGTAATTTATTTGTTGAGAAAACCAGATTGCTTGTAGATTTTTTCCCACAGTATGGATTTTGCTGACTGCATCTGGAACTGGGAATTGTGAAAGCACAACACAGGCCCAGAGACCTCCGTACACCATTTAGCATTTTTGGGGAACAGCTAGGAACGTAAACTTCTTACTGCATTGTTCCCTGTGGCCCTGACCTGCTCCTGAAGGCAGGGACAGCAGGCCAGAGCCAGTTGTGGATCTGGCTGGCTGTGCCCGGGAGCCCCACTGAGCCGGGATTCACCCCATGGAGCACAGCAGGCTCCTGCGCCTACAGACAGTTTCCCTCACCTCAGAATGCCTACCCTTCCATGTCCTGCTAGCATGGCTTTTGTTAGCTTCCTTCCTAGTTTTCAGGCAGGAAAGACTGATTATTTTGGACAGAGAGATGCTCCAGTCTTCGGAACCTACCTTTGATTTCTTTCTTTGCAGATACTGTTCCCCATAATGCATATTTCCTGACCTGTCTATACACTACTTTTATTTAATGTTACTTTTTGGCAGTGCTGGGGCTCGAACCCAGGGCTGGGGCATGCTAAGCCTGTACTTTAACAATGAGCTCCACCTCAGCCCTAAGTATTTATTGACAAGTGAAAGCTGTATATTTATGGAATGTATGCACATAATCCCTACAACGTGTGCACATTATGTTCTGATTCACACATACATTGTGGAATGGTTCAGTCAAGGTATTTAATTTTATGCATCACCTCCCAGAGCTATTCCCTCTCTTTATTGTGAGAACTCTTAAAGTCTACTCTCTCAGCAATTTTCAAGTATATAGTATATTGATATCAGCTGTGCTCCCAAGAGGTACAATTGCTGTCCGGAACCCATCCCATCCCTCCTGTTCTCGGTGCCTGGGCCCAGCTCACCACTCTCCATCCCTGTCCCCCGAGGCCAGGTCTCCAGGCCACACGCAGTCACTGCCAGGCTCCTGAGAAAGGGTTAAGCGGGCGTCTGGGTGGACAGAAGCAAAAGCAGTTCACCTCCTGGGGAGATTTAAGGCGGCCAAAGCTCAGCTCCGAGGTTCTTCTGGGTCCTCTGGCCGGGCATGGTCACAAAAGCAACATTTCTTAAGTTGAGGGGAAGAAGGTCAAGCCGGAAGCATGGGAGCAGGTGGGGTGCAGCCCTGCAGCTGCAGGGGGTCTAGAGCTGGTGGGGAAGAAGGGCAGACAGGGCTCAGGCGTGAGTCGGGGGCTCCTGCGTTCATTTGGGGCGGAGGTGCAAAGGGCCTGGACTCTGGCTGGGGCGGGAGAGGAGGGCCCAAGAAACCAAGGAGCTGAAAGCTGGCCACTGCCAAAGGGGAGGCCCAGTGAGATGACAGAGGAGGATCCCTAGGAGGAGGGGCCACGGGCCTGGGGGCTGGAGGTGCTAGGTTTGCTGGCTTAAGCTTATTTCCTTTTTTAACCGTCAGTTTTAGAATCCAGGATTTCTCAAAAATGAGAATTTTGGGCTTTTTCTACAAGGCATTAGAAGTTCTGGGCCCTCTGACCCCCGTCGTGCTGATCTGAGGGGCAGCTTCCCTCCTCCCAGGACCCCAAGGCCCCTCTGCTCTGATGGCTCCCAGCACCGAGGCAGGAACACACACACACACACACACACACC
>NW_004624869.1:1352055-1380568 GCF_000247695.1 Heterocephalus glaber
ACACACACACACACACACACACACACACACACACCGTTCTTAGGTCTCTCCTCTCTACCCGCTGCGATCAAATCAAAACATTTCCTTCCTTTGCCTTCCCAACACAAAGAGCAGGCAGGCAGTTCCGCTGAGATTCTTCATTGGGAGGGGACGTGTGCAAATGCTGTTCCCAGAGTAGATACAAGTCAGAGGCTCATTCTAACATTATCAAGTGCTGGCCTCAAACTCACAGCAATCCTCTTGCCTCAGCCTCCGGAGTGTGGGGATTATAGGTGTGCACCACCATGGCTGGCTTTCAAAGATTATTTTTATTATTCGTCAAAATCACCAACTCAACATGGGTCATTGGTCTTTGTTGACTCACAGGCATATGAACTTGTAGTGTTCACTTCTACCTCTTCCACATCTTCCTGTCTGGAAGAGGAGGGAATTATTGAATAGCAGTCTGATGGAGGATGAGTAACCCTTTACAAATACTTAGAGTCTCAGTGAAGTCACTGACTAGTGTGCAGAAAAAAACTCTATAAGGATACGAAGCCTACACTCAACTCAAACTTGAAATTTTTTTCTGTCTTTAAATAACATGTACTCAGTTGCGAGGCAGCTATTTGGTTTTCAATAAGCACATTTAGGGACCATGCATAGGACTGCTTAGATAGTCCAGGTGAAATGGTTCTAGGAATAGTGGCAGTGTCATCTCAGAAAACTATCAGCATCTACCTTGATATCTAGAAATTCAGAAAAAGGCTGAATTCTTCATGCTAATTGTGCTTTCCACCCAGGCTCTCCTCTCTCAGGCTGAAACTCCTCCAGGAAGGCAGAGGTGCTTAATGCTGGAGGTTTCTTCTAAGCTTGGATTTGGGTCATTTAAGAAACCAGCATGTTCTTTCTACATTTTCACCATGATTAGAACCCCACAGACTCACTCATCAACCGTCTTCCTTTTTAAAGTTTTTCTTGGCACTCAAGCCTGCTGAAGCCTATTTTACTTTGTACTTTCACATTTTCAAATGAAAATGTAAGCTTGCAAAGTGTGCACAAACATCCTGTAAAATAATTTTGCCAGGTAACTTATTTGGAGATGAGACTTTTACATATGAGGACAAATATTATAAATCCAACTTCTTTTTCAAATCAGATGACAGAAAACCCAAGCTTTGTGTAATGTTTGCAAGTCCACCAAGAACATTTCTTGAGCCACCACCACTTCTGACAATCTAAAACATTCCAAATATTGGGGATTGGACAGTGGGAGGAAGACATGAGTACTTCAGCGGTCTCTCATTTAAAAAAAAAAAAAGCATCTGGGGCCGGGGATTTAGCTCAGTGGTTTTGCCACCTGCTGTGCAAGTGCAAGGACTGGAGTTTGATCCCCGGTACCAAAAAAAAGTCATCAACCTGTCAGAGCCACTCCCTCCTTGCCAGTTAATGATCTGCCATAAAACCAGTCCTGTCAGTAGAGGAGGTCACAGTGATGTTGGTACAATTAACACTTTATGCTTCCACCTTTCCAAGAATAGGAGCAATTCCAAGGACCTTTCTGATGCAAGAATTTTAGAAATGATAAAAACGTTTATAACAAAATGTAATTCCATGAGGTCCTAGGAACTTCTTCCTTACTTAGTACTCCCTGCCATGTTCCTTAGTCAATTTTTAAAGCGACTCCTTGGAAGTTTTTATCCAATCAGAATTTGAAGTAGTAAAGCCTGTACATATTTGCTAAAAGACAGAGCTGGCTTCCATTTGTTAGTGTCTCTTGGCACAAGGGCTGGAGCTTCTCTCAAGGCAGTCAGTCACCGGTGTGGGAGCCAGGGGACTCCTTGGCCCCACTGTAGGGACTTTCCTTGCTTCTGTCTCCTGTCTCCTGCTTTTCCTGGTCCAGTCCTGACACCAGTAGTACAGGGAATATCAGGTCAGGAGTGACAGGAGCTGAGGTCCACTCTGCTGGTAATCCAAGGACAATCACAAGCAAGGTGGGGACTGAGCATCCAAAAGTTTCAAACACAAAGTCTTCAGAATTAGCCCATGAGCTGCTATTTCCCAACTGTAAAACCTGCTTGATAAATGAGTGAGGATGAGAGTTTTTCAATTCCTGTCCCTTTAGAGGGATGACGCATAAGAAACAACGCACAGAGTGTGACCTCCAGAGAAATGGCTCAGCTCGGTGAATAGATAGACGGTAAAAAACCTAAAATATATTAAATTATGTCAAGCAGTTTGCTTTGGCTGGAGGAATGCAAATGTTGAAGAGCATGGCATCTGTTAATTAGGAGTGAAATCAAGACAAGCAGAGAATATCTTAACCTTGTGAATTTTGCAATCCTATGTTGACAAACGTTGGGATTTGTTCCCAGTACAGGCCACTGAACACAGGGCCATGTGCACACCAGGCATACACTCTACCACTGAGTTATAGCCCCAGCCCTTTTACATTGGATTTTAGACAAAGTCTAACTAAGTTGTCCAGGCTGGTCTTGAACTTGCAATCTTCCAACCTGAGTAGGAAGAACTGGGGAGAAACTTGAAAGTTAACTGGAAAGATTAGGGTTTTGGAGCCACTTTTACCACAACTGATCTGTGTGTGGATTGAGGATAGGAGTTGGCACAGTGAACAGGAACGAATGCTTTCCTGTAATCCAGGTCTTTCGGAGACAAAAGTATGAATGCCCTCCCAGCGCCCCCAAGAGCAAGTAAGGCATGATCTTTACACCCAGGCCAGCAACCAGCTCTGAACTCTGGAAAATCTCTGTCTTTACAAAAAGGCAGCTGTAGTTAGTGTCTACAGTTTGGGGCAAATGGGTTGGTAACCTAACCTGAAAGTGCCAGATCTAGTCTGTGGAGGCAGGTTCCTGGGGGAAAGCCTTGGTTTCCTGGCCAAGGCAGGGCTCCCTGGAGACTCAGCTGCTTTGCGCAATCTGCCTTGAACGGGGGAGCCATCCAGTGCTGGATGCTGACTTCAGCTACTGAAGCTGAAGAGGAATTCTGGGTGGTGCACAAAACTCTTGACAGTGCTGCAAAAATCCAAGATTTGAGGCGAATCTCCCAAGAGTGCTGTCCCAAAGTACTCACACCACAGAACTTTGGCACGTCTTGGCTCCATACACCAGGCTGCTGTTGCACTGGAGGCAGTGAATTACATCGCGGGGGTTGTAAGAGCCAGGGCTGCAGATCACGCAGCACTCGGGACATCGAGGATGCTTCAGGATGTTCATCCCATACCCTGGGAAGCAGGGGGTAATCCACACCATTTCCAGGGTGCCTTCAATATAGTATATTTGAGGCAATGGTTCTGCACATCTGCCCAGAGCTTCTACTTGTTGATTAAAAAATCTCTCTATGAGATGTCTAGCCTTAGATAGTCTTTTGAAATATTCACAGTCGTGGTCTTTACATGTCTTTGGTCCTTTTTCAGTGTCTAGAGATGAAACTGAAAATGTAAAGAACAGTTCATTTTGTAAACCAGCCTTTTGCATTTTGATGCAATGGCACTGAGACTTAAGTAAGGAGATCTCACATGAAAGGTCAAGAAACAATTTGCTTAAAATCTGAAGAAGTTTCTTCTCAAAAGAAATATTATAGATACTGTTGCAGGGAGCTGCATGATATCAAGCTGTAAACTGGTAATAATAATGAGGCTCACGATAAGCATACACAACATATTTCAGTTGAAGATTTTTAAAAGGATCCTCCACATTAGCTGTATACTTGAGGAAACAAGTGTAAACCCCACTCATTGTCTCCTCGAAGCTCTGGAACACAAGGCTTCCGGTGGAGGTTATTTGTGCGGTGCTATTTTCTGAAACAATTTTTCCTTTTGGCCCATGCCACTGGAATGACGGGTCTACCAGCTCAGCATTCCGAAGCTGTTGGTTGGCACACAGCACATGTGAACTCCGCTGATGGAGCATGACATAGACACTCACTGGAAATGTGATGATCCCACTATTTTCACTGTATCCTGAGTCAAGCAAAAACTTCTCGGCAATCGAACTAAATATCCAAGTGAGGCGGGCGCCCGCACCAGGAAGGTGGAGAACAGGAAGACGGCCCGAGCCCGCCGCCAGCCCCGCCACACCCGGCCGGGGGCGAGTACTCTATCCCATGCCGCAGCCGCCTGCCCACCCTCCGAAAAGAAGGTTGGTAGTTGCGCGTCGCGCGCCCACCCGCCGCCGGAAGTTAGAAGATGAGTGTTATTTATTAAAAAACACTCTCCTGAAAAAGGAGATCAAAGAGGACATCAGAAAAATGGAAAGATATCCCCAGTGCCTGGACAGGCAGAACCAATATAGTGGAAGTGGCCATACTAACAAGACTCTTAAGCAGACTTAACACAATCCCAATCAACACACCAATAGCATACCTCACAGAACTAGGGAAAACGATCCTAAAATTCATATGGAACCAGAAGAGACCTAGAATCGCTAAAGCAATTCTGGGCAACAAGGGCAAGGCAGATGGCATCACAGTCCCACCCTTCAAGTTATAACTACAAAGTTATAGTGATAAAAAGAGCATGGCATTGGCAAAAAACCAGACTTGATGATCAATGGAAGAGAAAAGAGGATGCAGAAACAACTCCCAGCACATTCAGCTACTGTACCTTATCTTTGACAAAGAGGCCAAATACTTTTGCTGGAGGAAAGATAGCCTCTTTCAACAAATCATGCTGGGAAAACTGGTTATCCACATGCAGAAGATTGACTCTAGACCCATATCTGTCACCATGCACCAAACTAAATTTAAAATGTATCAAAGATCTAAGCATTAGAAGAGAAACAATATGCTGCAAGATAAAATAGGTAAAATTCTTGAAGTCATAGATGTAGGCAAGGACAGAACCCCTGCTGTACAACAAATAATACCAAGAATCAACAAATGGGATCACAGCAAATTAAAAAGCACAGCAAAGGAAACAATCAACATAGTGAAGAGACAACCTACAGAATGGGAAAAATTATTTTGCCAGTTACTCCTCAGATAAAGGACTAATATATCCTCAGCAAAAGGACTAATATCTAGAATATACAAAGAACGAACAAGACGTCCCTCAATTTAAAGACCCAATTAAAAAAGTCATCTGAAATGGACAGACATTTCTCAGATGAAGAAATACAAATGGCCAATAAATATATGAAAATACAAATGGACAACAAATATATGAAAAAATGTTCAACATCCCTGGCCATTTGAGAAATGCAAATTAAAATAACACTGAGATTCCATCTCACTTCAAAAAGAATGGCTGTTGTTTAGAAATCAAATAATAAATCCTGGAGAGCCTGGGGGAGGGGACCCTTGTTCATTATTGGTGGAAATGTAAACTAGCACAACCACTATGAGAATCAGTATGGAGATTCCTCAAAAACCTAAAACTAGAACTACCATTTGACCCACCCAGCTATTCCTCTTCTGGTATCTTCTGGAAAGAGTTAAAGATATCATACCACAGTGATACATGAATATGCATGTTTATAGCAAGCAGCACAATTCATAATAGCTAAATCTTGGAAGTAATCTGCATGTCCATGAATAGATGAATGGGTAAAGAAAATGTGGTGTTTATACTCAATGGAGCACTCCTCTGCCACACAGAAGAATAAACCTGAGTCATTTGAGGTGAATGAATACACCCTGAGACCATAACGGTAAGTGAAATAAATCAGACACACAAGCCTAAATATCATATGTTTTCTCTCATGTAAGAAACGCAATACATAAAGTGCAAAATAAAGGACAATAGGAAAAAAAAAAGAAAAATGTTATTGTTATCCATCATGGCCAATATACCTAAAAGTGTACCTTGATTTAGTACATTTGTCGTATTCTTTTATATATTTTTTGGCCTGTTAATCTGACTGTTAATGTGTGTTTATGATAATTGACTTGATAAAGACATAAAATAAATAAATCTGATGCTGGAAAAAAAAAAGATGTTCTCTGTACATGTACCAACTTCTCAACGACGAATGTAAGCATTATGTATTGTGAACATGTACCAATAGAAATAACAATTGAAAGACGGCCGTGCCCTCTCGATCGCTCACTGTGGACCCTGGGCAAGGCTCACGGGAGGCTTCCGGGTTGTGGCTGCCGTTCATGAGAGCAGCCCTGGAGAGCGAGTCCTGAAGGCTTTGGGGAGCTTCGGGGACCTGCAGAAGTCATCGCGGGAGTCTAATTAAACAGACCTTGTTCAGCAGGGTTTTGCCATGTGAGCCGAGGCTTTTAAAATCAGAAGCGATGACTTTTGGAGATTGCCCTGTTCAAACCCCGGTGTTAATTCTATGAAGGTATCTGAGGAGGCCCTCGAAGAAGCCCGGGAGCTCCTTTGCTTCCGCGTTTCCGCCCGGCACAGAGTTGAGGAAACCGGGCAGCAGCGCCCTCTCCTGGAAGAGCTCTGCACCGGCCACCTTTCTGAGACCGCGGGAGAATCCATCCCTCCGGTTTGTATTCCTGAACTCTTCTCATAGAGGACCCTTATCTGTGCATATCGCACTGTGCAAAGGCCACGAACAGTTCACTGCCTGACATCTGTCACCTCCTTTATCATCATCCTCTCCGGCGGGACAAGAATGCAGGAGCTGTTTATGTATGGTTCTGGCTTTTGGTCTCTCCAGCGGGGCAGCACCCCGAGCACGAGTAGGGTCCCACGCACTGCCGAGGGGGCTGTGGCACGCGGTGGAGGAGGTGCTGGCGGTGCGCTGGGCCGCTTCGGGATCTTCCGGTGTCCCGCCGCGGGCCCCGGACTACTGCGTCCTCACACTGTCCTGTAGGGAACACAGGTCAGCTCCCTCCTGTGCAGGGGGCGAGGGTCACCTGGCCAGCTCAAAGGCTGGCCACCCTGACCCTTGTCTCAGCACCCTGGCCGAGAGGGGCACGGTTTCTGCTGGCAGAGGGCTCGCGGGCAGCCGACCCTGATAACGACCCGGCGCTGAGGCTCAGGCCTGCCTGTGTGCCGCTTGCCCAGACTCGCCTGTGTGCCCGATTTCCGTCTGGCCCCTGTGGCTGGCTGAGGTTCAGACCTAGATTTGTTCACTTTCTTCAGGCTAAGAACAAATCTGGGCAATATATAACCATTCCTGTTCTGTCTCTTACTCATTAGGATAAAAAAATGTTTCTCTCTCTCTCTCTCCACAGAATTCCTTAGCTCTCTTCCCCTCCCAACTACTGCGATGTTTAGCAGCGTTCGTGGTTCATGGTTAGGAACCTTTTGATTCCTTGATATTCTTTAAGTTATTCTTATTCATCTGATTGCATCTTTTTCATTGGTAGAATAATTCTACTTCTCAACTTTTTTCTCACGCTGACAGGCCTGAGGAGTGTGTGCATGAATGTCATTTAGATTTTTAATATTTATTAGTACATGTCTGTTTTACATATTGATTATATTCATTGTGGGATTTGGTACATATACATAACATATCATAATTCTTTTTTTTGGTACCAGGGATCGAACTCGGGTCCTTGTGCTTGCGAGGCAGGTGGTGGAACCACTAAGCTAAATCCCCGGCCCACATCGTAATTCTTTTCACTTCCACTTCCCCTTCTTTTGCTCCCCTCTTCCATCTTTGGTTTCCCGTTCTATTTGCAGGGAGTTTATCTTCCTATTTTGTATTGTCTCTCTTATTTTGCTCCTTAAATTATTTATACTTTGGTTTCCTCATATAATACAAGCTATAGGTTCTTTGTGCTGGTGTGTTGGAGTTATTTCACTTAACATTATAGTCTCAAGGTGCATCCATTTTCCTATAAATGACTCCAATTTATGGTTTTATGGCTAATTCTCCACTATGTATGTATACCACAGCCCCAAAGGCCTCCGTGTTAAAGGTCCCCAGGTTGATGCTTGTTTTAGCCATTTTTTCATCACTGAGACACAAATCCCAGCACCCACAAATTACAGGAGAAGTTTGTTTGGCTCAAAGCTTTTAGAGCACCTAGTGCATAATCCTCTGTTCCAGGACAGGGAGTGCTGGAGAAAGGGTCAGGGGAAGGAGTGCTGCTCCTGTCGTGCTGATCTGGAAGCAGAGAGAGAAGGGAGCAGCCAGGAAAGGAGATGCACCCTCCAGGCCATGCCCCCAAGTGCTCACCTCTAACTGGCACCTCCTCCTAAGAGCACAAGCAGCTCTGAACTCTGAGGTGGATGAATCCACTACAGGAGAGAACCCCATGATCCAGTCACCTTCCGTTAGTCACCCCACCTCTGGACACACAAGACTTCTGGGAGACAGTTGAGATCTAAACCATGATGATTCCAGTGGGAAGTGCAGAGCCTTAGGAGGTGAGGCCTAGTGGGAGGTCCTTATCCCTGTGTCTTCAGAGGGGCCTTGGTCTCCTGCTCCATCTTCCGCTTCCCGCACAAGGTGAGGCCTCCTTTGCCACGCACTCCTGCTACCATGTGCTGCCTCTACACAGGCAGAGTGACTGGCTGACCATAGACCAGAACCCCGAGACGCCCAGAACTGCAAGCCAAGAGCAGCCTCTCCTTGTCCTAAGTTGATTCATCTCAGTGTCTGTTACTGTAATGGAAGCTGATTGACACAGCCTGTGTGTGAACTTTTCGCTAAGGAAAATGTCAAAGATATAGAAGAGAGCAAACCAGAACTGGCTGAGGAACACTCATGTATAGGTCTTCAGGTCTGACAGTCAGCTCGTCAGTCAATGGTGGCCAGGCTGGCTTAACATCTCCCCCCTTCCAGGAAACCATACCTGCCTCCCACCCAGTGGGTTATTTTGAAGCAGGTTGTGGAAATCTCATTTTATCTAGGGAAATAGGTGTTGGACTTGTGACAAGAAAATTAATATTGAAACCTGGCCTTTAAAGTCCTCTTCTTTCTGGCTCCCGGCTTTAGCCTATGGATAAAAGGCAAAATGGGGCCGGAGATTTAGCTCAGTGGTTCCGGAGCCTGCCTTGCAAGTGCAAGGTCCCAAGTTCGATTCCCTGTACCAAACAAAGAAACAAAAAAAGGCAAAATGAGCTCCTTTGATTCAGCAGAGAAATCAGGGGCACAGGAGACATTATTGAAAGATGAGAGAACAGCTCCTGTGGCTCCTGGAGCAGGGCTGGCTGCCAGCTTTCCTACTGGTCCTGTCGGGGAAGGTGCTCTGAACTGTTCTTGGTCAGGCTCTCCCTGAAGTCCACTGGTTCTTGCACAGATTTTGTATATGTGCTGCCAAAGCAAGCACATCTTACACAAATTTTAGGATGAAAAAGGTTTTGTTTTATTTTTGTTTTTGTTTGAGAGAGGGTCTCACTATGTAACCCAGGCTGGCCTTGAACTTGCAGTGATCCTCCTGCCTCAGCCTCCTGAGTGCTGGGATCACAGACATGTGCCACCAAACCCAGCTATTTCCCCTCAGTTTACATATTAACTTGGATGTGAAGTTGGACATTTTCGCCCTAAGTATCATGACTTGAAATCTGGTAATCAATAATAAAGTAGAGACATAAAACAGTAATAATTTATGGATCAAGCAAGGTGCATAGGATGGTCCTTAGTGCTACAAACAGGTATCTCTCCCCTACCTGGGGATTCCATGTCACTTGTAAATGTGTGTCCTCCTTGACAGAGTCCCTTGATCCTTTTGACATTACTTTGTTTCTAAAATGTTCTTGGAGGGCACAAAAACAAGAGCCTTGGAGAAAGGCCACGTGTTTTAGAAACACAATAGCAAGTACACTCTGGGAATGAGGGCTCCGAGGTGCAGCCCCAGAGCCGGACACTAGGAGGCAGCAGGCACCAGATGAAATGTTAACTTGCCACAGCCACACAAAGGAAACCACTTGCTTTTCAACTCCAGGACAGCAGGGTGTAAATGCCAAACTTCCACCTCTAGAATCCAAAGATAGCGTCACAACCTTCAGTGTCTTTTCCATTGAGAATTCTTCGATTAATTCTTTTTGTGGGAGGGTGTCATTTAAATACGTTACTGCCTGGAACCACACACTTTTGTAGATTTGCTGATTTTAGGCATCTATTAACTTGGCAGCAGTTTAACCGGATAATATTTAATTTCAAATTCAAACTCTTTATGTTCCTCAAAATGACTATTATCTGTCTTCTCTCTGCGTTTGGTGAAGAAAAAAATTTTTTTGTGGAATAAGGCAATCAAATAATTATCCGAACAGTTAACTCAGCTATGGGGGATCTTAAGAGTGTCCCTGACTCACATGCTCATCCAGTCATCCATTGGCACGGATTCCTGAGCACGTCCATGTGCCAATCCTGTCCTACACCATGGACTGCAAAGACAGACCAGACATCGCCCCTGGTACCAGGAAACTCAGTCCAGGTTTAGAGAGCAGGGGGTGTGTATAGCAGACTAAAGACAAGTGATCACAGGAATGTGTGATGAGTGTGATGATAATAAAGGGAAAAAGATGAGCTGGGCCGAGAGGGGATAAGGTGGGCCGTTATGGGGGGGATTGGGAAGAGTGCAGAAAAACTTGCAAGAGGAGATGCTGCTTGACCGGAATCTTCAAGCAGCAGGCACAGTCCGCATTCCCAGCAGAATGAGAGAGCCCAAATCATGGACAGGGCCAGGGAGTGCCAGGCCTCTGGATGCCCAGGAGTGTAGGAATTGATTTGTATTTCAGATCAGCGACTCTGCCAGCAGAATGGAGATTGGAATGGAAGGGTGCAACCTACCCATGGAGAGAGCAGCAAGGAAGCTATGGTGGTGACAGAGACCATAAGTCCTTATGGTGGGGAGGGGCAGAGAGGAGTGGAAGCATTGAACTACATTCAAGATGGTGGGAGAAGCCAGGTGACCAGTGAAATAGGATGACGGAGACAGTCCTTACAGCAGGAGCAGCAGGTTTGGGTGGGAAAAGGGGAGGAGTATTACTTTGATCTCAATTCAGTTTGGTAAGCTTGTGGGCACAGCAGGCAGATGTATAGATCATTCTGGAGCTTAGCACAGAAATCTGAGTAAAAAGTACGATTTAGGGAGTGACTGAATTATACCAGTGACAGAGACCACTGGGAAACAAGTTTAAATGTTGCAGAGTGTAAATGCATTTGCATCGGGGAGGAAACCAGGAAAGTGTGGTCACGAAGCCCAAAGGCACTCGTGGATAGGGGCATTCAAAGAGAAAAAGCTGCCGGTGGTCCCTGCATTCCTTGTGTTTAACACACCCAGGAAAAATAGCAATTAGACTTGCTCCAGGGTGTGATTCATCTGTCTTGTTTCCATGGGACCTGGAATAACACAAGGACATGATAGGTGTTTCTTAATTATATGTAGGTACATCCCCCCATGGAGATAATGTGCGACTTCAGTGAAGAATAGGGTACATCTGTATGTGCTGAGGAAGTTAATTTCACTTATACTAGTAATAGAAATTAATGGGTTTTGTTTTGGTATATTGGTACATGCATATAACATACTTCCATTATTTTCAACTTGTGTTTGTTAGAGGAATAGATTTAGTCAATATAAAATTTATATGATTATACGAAAGATTTACCAGCTAGGCTCACAAGGGCCACCTGAGGAGCCACAGATGGAAGAGTGGAGAATGGCCATTTGCGAGCCACAGGGTTGAAGAACCCTGTCGAAGGTCAAAGGCCTGAAGCTCACTGCAGAGTCTGCTGCGGGTCCGTGGCAGCAGGCTGAGGGCTCTGTGTCGGAAGGCTGAAGAGCCTGCACTGAGGACTGGAGGCTAAGGATCAAAGGCAATGGCAAAGACCAGAGCTCCTCTGAGGTAGAAAAGGGCAGGCTTCCTCCTTCTTTCTCTTTTTATTCCATCCAGCCTGCAAGCCTCTCGGTTGGTGTCACCCTCATCTGCCGTGAGTCTTCCCACCTCAGTTTTCACAAACTTCTCCTCAGTTACCCACAGACACACCCAGAGCTCCCTAACCTGCTGGGGGCTCTGACTCCAGCCAAGCTGACACATCACAGCTAAGGACCACCCCCCGCTACCCATCCTCGTTTGATCCCCTTCCTCCTTGTTAATCATCTATCTTCTACTTTCCTTTCATTTCCCCCTTCTTGCTTATTCTTTTAGGTTGCTCATATAAGAGAAACATGCAACATTTAACTTTCTGAGTCTGGCTTAGTTCACTTAACGTGATTGTCTCCAATTCCATCCATTTTCTTGAAAATGACACGACTTTATTCTTCTCTGACCAAATGATATTCCATTGTGTGTGAGTGTACCAGGTTTTCTATATCCATTCACCTGCTCACAGGTGTCCAGGCTTTCCCCACAGCTGTGAATGTCCCCATGAAAAGCGTGGGTATGCAGGTGTCACTGCAGGACACAGCTTTCTGTTCTCTTGGGAATGTGCCGAGAATCAGTACAGCCCGATCAAATGATGTCGGTATTCTTAGTCTGTTAAGGAACTAGAGCAAGATTTTTAAGGTCATATTAAGTAAAGAAAAAGTGTATACATTTGAGGCTATTGATGTAAATGCATGTTTAAAGATACACAAGTAATTGTTATATAAGTAGCATACTTTTTATAATGATTTTAGGATAATAATAGCTGATACAGACATAGCACTATGCTCCAGAAACATATTTTAATTCATTTGATCCTTCTTATTGTGCAGGTACTACCACATTTATACCACTGTGGAAACTGAGGCAAACCACACAGCTCATTAGTGGCAGAGGTGAGAATTAAAGCCAAGCACTGCAGGTTTTTAACCTCCCTAACATGGCCCCTTGCTCAGGAAATGTCAACTGAGTTTGCTCCAGAGTAGGAGATGAGGAAGAACGATTTTACTTTTTTCATACTCTTGACTATTCAGAATACCATTATTTGATCACATGCATGATTACCTTAGTGATAAACTAGAAATGTTTTTGAGAATCAGGCTCCAGGCACCCAGGGGCCTCGCTGGGAGTGCAGTGCCTGGTGTTAAGATGGGAGACAATTGGACGCGTTGAAGTCCCATCATCCTAGTTTGTTCAAGGGAAAGAAGAAGGAGATACTGTTTCATTTCCATAGAATTAAATTTCAGTCCAGAAGAAGGTAGCACCTAAAAGTACAGTAGCCAATTCTGGCTTTGGCTTTTCTGGGACACATTTCTTTATGAAGTCTCTCTCTCAGATGTCCCCCTCATGGTTCTTGTACACACACTGCTCCGCAGTATTTTGTTTCTGTTTTTTAGCTTAATTTCTATTGATTAATTGATTGCAATGCTGACCATCAAACCCAGGGATGCTCTGCCACTGAGCTATACACCCTTAGCTTGTTTGTTTCACTTTTTATTTTGAGACAGATCTTTCTAAGTTGCCCAGCCTGGCTTTAAACTTATGATCCTCTTGCCTCAGCCTCCTGAGGAGGTGGGGTTACAGGTGTTGAGTTACCATGCTCAACAATCTCAATTTTTTGACTAGGTAATGCATTCCTATAAATAAAAAAAATTCAAATTAGCAAAATAGGTATAAATGAAGAAGTCTAACTTCCAGCCATGCTGTCCCCCTCCCTGGGTAGTTGCCTTACAACTACCGATTGGTTACATTCTTATATACTTTTCCAGTGACTTCTGGGCAAAGGCAAGCACATAGACACATATTTCCATATCTCACATCTATTTTACACAGCTGGGCTGACTGCTTCATGCCTTTCTCCATCAGCACCTGGACGGTGTCTTCTGCCCCTTAGGTGAGTCCCACCACTCTGCCTGAGTTCCTGCCTTTGACTTCACTGCTGGCATCCTCAGCCTTGGGCCAGTGTTTCCATTTGCTCTTCTATCTTTAGACTTCTTCCTAGCCATCAATTCCTAGCAACTGCCTGTGTGTCCTTCCCTGCTCCCCTGGGACAGGCCACAGGCTTCCTCCTTCCTTGCCTGGGTTCCTGAGGGCACAGAGCAGATGGCAGGACCCCACTGCCCTTGGGGCAGCGGCTCACACCTGTTCCTTCTGCTGATTAAAAACAGGCGCACAGGCACCACTGATTGCATCTCTTGTCACTGGTAATTGTCATCTGTTGGGCACAGGTGTGCCGGGGAGGAAGCCCAGGAATAACTGCTCACAGTTCCATTGTCAACACCTGTTGGTGGAGCAGGTACTGATTGAACAGGTATGAAGTTAAGTGTTTTCTTCCTGTTTTTATTTACTTTTTAATTGTATGCTTTAACGTGGCTCCATGCCTGTGGTCTGGTTGCTGACTTGTGATCCCGCTGAAACTTAGGATCATCTTGGGGAACTGGGGTTCGGAGAGGAGAGAAGCCTCCCCCAGCTGGCCTGGAAGGGGTGGGTGCTGTCTTCAGTGGAAAGATTGCTGTGGGTTAGCGACTGTCAGTCACCATGAAGCGGGCGGACCCAGGGGAGGGAAGCGTCTGTGTTCATGGAAGTGCTGATGCTCGGCCATCTGCTTCTCCTGAGCAAGGGCCCGGGCCCCGCTTTGGCCGCCTGTCCCCCGTGTGGTCTGGTCTGCTGCCAACATGCCCACCCAGCTGGAGATGGCCATGGACACCATGATTCGCATCTTCCACCGCTACTCTTGCAAGGAAGGGGACCGATTCAAGCTCAACAAGGGGGAACTGAAGCTGCTCCTGCAGGGAGAGCTCACCGAGTTCCTCTCGGTGAGTCTCGGATCTTCTGCCGCACTCGGGCGGGCTGAGTGAGGAAGGGCTTCAGCGACATCCTGTCTTGTGATTCTGTCTCAAGCACAGTACAGTTTGTGTTGAGACTCAAAGTGCAGAAGAAGCAAGCACTAGAGACCTTTATTTTTGGTGTATGCCTGCAGGTACCCTTTCCATACTCCCTGGGGTTAGGGGCTTCCAAGGGTTGACAATTATGTTGAGATTTTCATCCATTATTCAACATTTTGGTAAGCAATCAAAGGTATAGCTAATTATACCAGGGGTAATAACTAGTTATACCTGGAATGTTGTCCAGAAATCTGTAAATTAACATCATGTATTGTGCCTGACATGCAGCCTGGGTACTTTATACTGTGGCAGCAACTTTGCTAGTGAATGTCAAATACTTCGGGAGCTTTCTTAGCCAAGCACATGGCAATTGGGGTTATGAAAAGGACACATCTGGCTAGGGGCCAGCTTGGTAGCAGATAGATTCATTCCTCAAAATAGCCAGGAGTCCAGGACATCTGTATCCCTCTGAGGAAACCCCTTGCTCTATGTTTAAGGAGTTGTCTGGGATGCTTTTTAGTACAACGGACTATTGTCACACAGTGTCACTGCCCCAACCCTCCACTGAGACTGCGGTAATTGTGATTTTAACACTTCTTTCCACATCCTCTATAGGAAAAGCTTAAAGCAAAAAATTATTTAATATAATAATTCTTTCTTTTTCTTAAATTCTTTTATTGGTACATTTCAGGTATACAATACATTTACATTTATCATTATGTGTTTGTACCTGTACATGATGCATCTTGGTTCTCATTTTTTCCCCATTACCTGTGCACCCTTCACCCCCTCCACCCTTCCCTATTTACAAAGACTTTGTTTCCATTTTTTTCTTTTCTCATAATTTTTTCCTTTCCCTTCTTGAGAAACTGAAAGTGTAAATAAGGATGAAAGCAATTAAAATGAATAATTGATAATTTGAAATAGGAAGAAAAGGTCCAAAGGGGGAGGGGAAGTGGGAGGGGAAGGGGAAAGGAAAGAAGGGAATAGAATACTTCTTGTGGCACTTGGAACCTGGCACATTGCTATATTCAAGTGAAATTTTTTGTTTTTGGTACTGGGGATCGAACTCGGGTGCTTGCGCTTGCACAGCAGGCAGCGAATTCAAGTGAAATTTATAATTGTTTGGCTCAAAGTGATCTTGATCAATTTAAGTTTCCAATGACTTTAATGGCTGTCAGCTAATGACAAGGCATTGGGGAATTCCTGGGGGAAACAAAGTTTTTTAAGTAACACTTGTCTTCACCTCTAGTCTTAGGAGTGGGTGCCCCCTCATGACCTCATGGCCTCCTGCATGCTCCCTGCTTTTCTTCCCACCCATAGCTTGTAGTCACCCTTATCTGCCCTTTATTGGTTGCCTTTTTCATGTATGTCGGACATTGCACTAAGTAGGGTGTTCTATGTCCCACACAATATTTGGGGCCTACTTGTATTAAAAAGTTATATATTCTTTATCTGAAATTCAAATTTCACTGGGTGTTCTGATTTTTGTTGGCTAGATCTAGCAACCCTGGTGCTAAGCACTTTCAAAATTGTGTTGAAGTGGGTAAATATTATTTTTCCCATTTTACAAATAAGGAAATTTGAAAATATTAAGTGATTCCTCAAAATGCTGTTGTTGGTAAATGGTAGAGCTCCCCCAGGGTTTCTTCTGACATCAAAGCTTCTGTCTCATGTCCCGGGGCTGTGATATCCTATAAACGCATTTCTAGCATCAGTAGCTCATTTTGATGAGCTGCTGTTTGCTCTTTTTGGTCTTTAAGTCTGAGCCAACATTATACAGGCCTGAGACAAAGACTGGACTCTTTGAGAGTATGTGCCTGGCTCAAACCTTTCTGCAGCTAGGCTCTTGGGAATTGCCCTCAGCTGCTAAAAATGGAAATTAAAGGAAAATAAAATTTCAGTTGTCATCCTAAACCTCAAAGCTTGGGAGTTAGAAATTTTCTTTTTCTTTTTAGTGCCAAAAGGATCCCCAGTTGGTTGATAAGATAATGCAGGACCTGGATGCCAATAAGGACAACGAAGTGGATTTTAATGAATTCGTGGTCATGGTGGCAGCTCTGACGGTTGCTTGTAATGATTACTTTGTAGAACAATTGAAGAAGAAAGGAAAGTAAAGATAAGTAGTTAGCTAAGTGAAAGGCAAAAATATATACAAAGTTATTGACTTGCTGCTCATACTCTTCAGATCTATAGACACATTAATATCATTTATAGATTTAATATACATATAAGTAATTGCTATTGCTGGTATTATTAAATTATGTGCACCTTAATATATTGATTTACATAAACATTCCAAATCTTATATGTTCTGTGAATTTAGCTATATTATTAAAGATACTGTATGCATTTATTTCACAAAGAGAGATCATAAAAATTTAGCTATTTTCAAATGATACTGGAATTTGGTGAATTTTAAAGTTATTCTCATCCTTAAATTGTTTCTGAACTTCTTACCCTGTTAAAAAAAATAAACTAGATCACTCTTGTGATTCTGCTTCAAATGGAAGAAGCTGTGAGGGTCTGTAAGCAGAAAGAGGAGGGAAGGTATTTTATGGATAGATTCAGGGCTGGGGCCTCTGTCTGAAAGAGCTGAAGCCAGCAATCCTCGGGGGTTGGTGTGTAAATACCCTCCCTATCCCATGGGCTGGATCATTCTGAGACAGGACTGTTCTTGCATTTCCTAGTGCTTCCTCCTGGGGAAAGCTTCAGTGCACAGTGAGGACGCTCCATTCTCTTCTTGGATCATTACAGCACCCCAACATTTGTTCCTGCACCTCTGAAATAAACAACTTGCTTGCAAATGCTGTCTCAGGGTCTACTTCTGGGGAACTTGGGCTATGACCAATTCCTAGGAGAATTTTAAGGGAGTGATATGCTTATATTTCTACTTTGAAAGGATTCCTCTGGGTACTGGGTGAAGAAAGAAATGTAGAGGGCAATCGTGGAGGACAGAGGTGAGTTAGGAAGATGCTGCTGTGGTCTGTGGAAGACACAGTGGTGTCTCAAGCCAGGGTTTCAGCAAAGGGGGTGAGGAGGAGCCCTTGGATGACAGTGTGGGACTGCATAACCTTTGTTCCTTTTCTCCAGCCCCATTGTGATTAAATGTGAGTTAACGGATAAAGATGCTTATTAGTTTTGGGACACTAGATAAAAAATCTGTAACAGACCTAAAGTCCCAAAGTAAACTACTCAACTCCTTGTTTTTAGAACAAGCTGCAAATGTCTGCTGACCATCAATACGTGACAGTCAACCACTAACCTTTGTCCCCTTTTCTTTAATTCTATATGTTAACTTCCCCCTCAACCCCCTATAAAAACAGCCTCGGACTCTGAGCCAGCTGCCTCTCTAAGCTATTTTGCTTTGGGAGTGCCGTCTGGCCAGACTAATAAAGGTCTGTTTTATTTTCCAACTTGTCCGGTGTGTTCCTTCCCGGGTGTTCTTCGCTGTAGTCAGCTCCTCGGAGCGTTTGGTAAGGCCCTCGGTCTTACATTCTGAAGGCACCGCTGGGATTCCCGGGTGTGCTTCACTAGTCAGCTCCTCAGAGCGCTTGGTAAGGCCCTCGGTCTTACAACGGTGCTTTGGAGGAGAGACCCAAAGGTCCTGCGGAAGGAGGCACCGCACAGGGTGGCAGCAGCCACTGCTGTTTGCCTATCTGACTTCCATTCTCCCTCTCTCCCACACAGCAGAACCTAGGGTTGTGTAAAGCAGTTATGTACCCAGCCCAAAAGCTCTATTTCCTAGGTTTTCACCCAGCTGGAGTGGGTCCGGTAGCACACTTCTGGGCAGTGAGATAAGCAAAAGTCTCTAGGAATTTCTGGGACGATTTTGCTATTTCTGCTATAGGTTCTGCACCCTCCACCTTGTTAGTTCCTTCACTTCCTTTCCATTAGAATGTGGGTGTGAGGCTGGAAGTGGGGCTACCATCTTGCAGCCATGAGGACCGTGCAGAAGAAAGGTAGAAGATGGGACATTGCTGTCAGTGTCAGCCCAGTTCTCTGCCTCTGATCTCCCCCTTATTTGAAAAGCTGACTGGTTAAGTTGGACTCTGTTACACACAGCCAAAAACAACCTCTAGTGTTTAGATTTTGGCTCAAGCAAATAAAGCAAATGAGTAAATGGGACCCAGAGAAAGGAGGAACAGCTTTGGTGTGGGGACCTAGGGAAGAGGGTTGCTCTCTCTCTGCCAGCTCTTGGGCATCCAAATGGTGATATTGTCTTAGTTGCTTTCTCCTTGCTGAGACAAAGTACCCAACACCCACAGCTCTAAGTAGGAAAGGTTTATTTGGCTCAGTTTCTAGAGGTTTCAGTCCATGGTCGGCTGGCTCCAAGGGACCAATGCAGGGCAGCCTGGCAGAGGGGCATTGCAAAGGAGAAAGAGCTGGTAGCATGATAGCAGAAGAAAGGAGATCCAAGGAGGAGAGAGGGAGAGTAACACTTCCAAGCTACACCACCAGTGACCCACCCCTCCCACCAGTCTTCACCTCCCAACATCACATTTAGGACCAATCCATTGATGAATACCATGCCCTCATAATCTAATACCTCCCCCAAGCCCCACCTTTGAGTGCATAAAGCTTTGAGGGGACATCAAGATAAAAACCATAACAGATGTCAAACAGGAAGTTACAGTGGTACCTCGGTTCACAAACTCAATTCTCTCCACAATTCTGGATGCAGATCAAACTAGATGAGAACCAAATCAAATTTCCCCATAAGGTAAACATCAAATCTAATTGTTAAATTTGATTGAGTTCTTGTCCAATTTGGTTTACAACCAGAATCGTGGAAAGAATCAAGTTTGTGAACCGAGGTATTGATATGAACAAATGTAGAGCTCCAGGTAAAGAGGGGCCTGGAGATAGAGAATAATAAAAGTCCAACCACTGTCAGGAAAAGGAGAAGCCAGCAAATGATCCAGCTAAGACATGTCCAGGGAGAGAGGCAGACAGCCAGGGGAACATGGTGGTTCAGAAGCCCGGTGTCATGGCTTATATCTAGATGGACCCCCACAGCCTCATGCACTCATAGGTGGGACTTTTTGGAAGTGGATGAATCACAGGGGTGTGATACTGGGATTAAGGGTGCGTGGTACTGGGTTAGTCCACTGATTGGTTTAGCATAATTCTGGTGTGGATAATGGGAAGGCTCACCCTCGATGTGGTATAGCCTGGAAAGAATAAAAAGGGAGTCTCTACCGCTGCTGCTGCTGCTTTCTACCTTCCCTGCCATGGACTGTTTCTCCTCTGCCATGCCATTCTGCCTTGGAGCCAGCTGACTGGACTGAGACTGCTACACACTATGAGCTAAATAAGCTTTCCTCCTTTAGCTTGTGGATGTTAGGTATTTTGTCCCAGCAACGAGAAAATAACCAAGACACCTGGAGAAGAAAGTGTTTAGAGGAGTAGAAAAGGCAAAATTCAACAAGAGGAGGTAGAGAGCATCATGATAGCAATGATGCAGACTGGAGACATGTCACTTATAAAAGGGCCGATCTCCCTCCTGGCAGGTCATAGGGGCTCCTCAGTAAATACTTATGTTATGAACAAATGAAGCAACCTGCCAATTGTTGGTTGACTTTCTAGAGCTAAGACCTCTCTATTTCCCCCCTTAAACAGAATACTGTTTTTCATCTCCAAACCAGTTCTTAGCAGATAGTCTAGGAAGGATTTAGAGAGCAGAACATTCAAGAGAAGAAATGCACATTCTTGGCAGTGGCTTGCTCCTGTCTTTCAAAAGGATAGAAGGAAAATAAAAGAATTGAACACATATTTTGGATGTGTTTAGGTTCTTTTCTTACAAGTTAATACATAATTCATGCAAGAGAAGGTCTGAACATTTCTCAGTGGCCTTTAAACTTTTCATTTTAATTTGGTCCAAAGTTCACATATTCTAAAGTAGGTCACAAAATATGAAAAGTAAATCCAAAATTCTCCTCATGTTCTATTCCAGGAAGGACATAGAGAAATAAACGGAAAACAATGTTCATTTCATGGTGCTGGTAAAAATCAATCAAAAGTGCCAAAAAGCAATTTATGTCTCAAATTAGATTTCAAATAAGTAAGAATCACACAATATATCAAAAGTCATTCTCCAGTGAGGAAAATCTTTCTTTTTTCTTTTTTTCTCTCTTTCTTTTTTTGGTAAGGTACACACAATAATTTTGTAGGAAAATTGACTGTTTCCTACATCCAAGGGCACTGCCTTTGTATTTGCTGAAGTTTAAATAAATTTGAAGTTCAAACAACATTCAAGGACCAGCTCTAAATGAGTACCTTTTAATGTTTATCCTTTCCTGACTGATTGTTTAGACAGAATAGACTAGAGGAGGCAATCACCTAAGTCTGCTTGGGGGCTGGTGTTTGAGATGTAACTGACAGTGTCAACAGCTAGAACATGAAACACAATCTTAAAATTTAATTTTGAAACTAGGTGTTATCCTTTTTTTCCCCAAGGAGAGTGGGGTCAGAAAAAGGTTTTCAAGGACCATGCCTTGAGTCAAGTCTTGGTGAGGCAAAGAAATGGGGGGGGGGGCGTTTTTGAAGAAAGAGAACATGAACATTGCTGTTTGGGTAAGGTACAGCAGGGCCTGCACAGGGGACACCAGTTCTACCCTGGTGGCCTCGGGTGTGGGTGAGGGGTGGCAGGAGAGGTCAGTAGGACTCAGGGTCAAAAAAGGCTATGAGTGCTAAGGTGAGAGCTTTGATGTTTATCCTGAATATTACGAAAAACTATTATAGGACTGTGTACACCTGGTTACTTAAAGGAGCTTTATTTTTTCTAAATATCTTCCTAAAATATTTAAATCTCTAAAGCAATGGCTTTGGCCACTTACTCCACTTACATTCACTCATACTATTGTATTTTAAAAAATACAAATAAATAAGCCTTACTCTAATAAAGAGTCTGGAGATGAAACCCAGGCATCAACATGTTTTTGCACAAAAAGTTGATTCTCAATGCAACCAGGATTGCAAATCACTTCTTTTAGGGTGAATAGCTTCAATCAGTACAATGTCTGAGTGAGAACTGTTGGGGACAGCAGGTGTTCTAATTTCAATTGCACATGAATCACCTGCAGCTCTGCATTGCTAGGTCTGGGTGGAGCCCAGGATTCTGCATTCCTAACGACTTCCCAGCAATATGCACAGTGCTGTAGAAACGGAGAGACTGACAGGATTCTTGGCTGAAGAGAAAACTCTTGAATGGCAGTTGGGAGGAGTAGTTTGGGAACTCAGGCACCCGTAGAATAAATAGTTATTGCTGGATCATATTCCCTTCAGAAGACATAAGACAGCACACGACAGTAGGGACAGTAGGGACAGAGAAGGCCAGGGAGAAGGGAGAGTGGTGGGAGAGATCAGGGAAGAACATCCTCTAGCACCCTGGAATGCAGGGAGGAAACTAGCAGATGGCCAAAGATTTTGGGCAAGTTGCTTATGTTCTTTAGACCTCATTTTTATGGCACACCTCAGTACCCTACCCACAGCAGAGGCAACAAGGAGTCCTTATGAATGCTGGAACTCCCAGGTCCCACCTGAGTCCCAGTGAATCAGACTAGAGGAAGAGGAGGGGCAAGAATCTGCATCATGGTAGAACACTTGATGACTAGGAACTGTGGTGCTATGTGGTAGCAGTGGTGGTATGGCGAACCTCTGTGGTCCAGCCTCAATTCCCTAGCACACGGGTTTTGTCCATCCTGCAGTCTCAAATTGGCCTTTACCAGTGGAGTCTGCAGGTTTTGCCACAGGAAAAGTGGGGCGCTCCCACATGGATCCTTCGCTGGGCTTCTCCAGCTTTCTCAAAGGCTTCCTTCTAAGTGACGGAGCACTGTGTAGTTCCTAAGCAGAATATGACTTCAAAGAACATTACTATGATGAAAAGTGTGTAATTGCCTTCAAACAACAGGATATCAGGCACAGTCCCAATTTGGTTAAATGTACTACAGCATGTTTTAAAATACTACTTTGTTTCTACTTGTACATTTTCATCTTCTTTATCCTTCTGAAGAAGAGAACAGGCTTCATTGCCAAGGGCAGGTGAGTGACTACTCAGAAACCACTTCCCTTTCTAGCCTCTGTTTCCAAGAGGCTGGGCCCTTGAGGCCTTTGCATTCCATGCCTCCAAGGAAAAGCCAAAGGCAAAGATTTCCTGGGAGGTCAAAGGGACTCCCTGCTCTGGAGGGAAGAGAGAGGCATGAGGTGTCCCCAGAGGGTAACTTGCAGGCTGTGTGGGGAATCTTCTTCTGGTACCTCCCCTTCCCCCACTTCTCCATTCTTTCTCCAGCCACCCTGGAGGTAGGGGAACCCTTGGAGTGCACCCTGCTTTGTAGCACCTCCTTTTGCAAGTCTTGTATCTCATTCCCCAATTTCCCTTTGGAGTGTAGTGTCTATTGTCTTGAAGCCTCAGCCAGAATTTTATTTTATGAAAAAATTGAAACAAAATTTCATAACAAAATAATACGAATAACAATAGTTAATACACCATATTGTTAAAAGAATCATACCACAGTGATATATGTGTGTCCATGTTCATAGCAGCACAGTTTGTAATAGCTAAAACTTGGAAGCAGCCCAATTGCCCATCAACTGGAGACTGGATCAGGAAAATGTGGGTTTTTAAAAAAAAATAAAATGGAGTACTACTCAGACATAAAAAGGAGAAATTAGAGACATTTATAGCTAAATGGGTGCACATTGAGGCAATACTCTTAAATGAAATAAACAGGACACAAATGTATAAATACCTATTACACATGTGTAATAGTTTCTCTAGTGTGAGAAACTGAAAGTGTAAATAAGGACTAAAAGGTATAATAGATAATGTGAAATAGGAAGAAAAGGGGCAAAGGGGAAGGGGAAGTGGGAGGGGTAGGAGAAAGGAAAGAAGGGAATGAAATTAATGTGAGAAAATGAAAAAACGGAAACAAAAGTCTCTGTAAATAGGGAGGGATGGAGGGGTTGAAGGGAGGGCTGGGGAAGGGGGGAAAATAAGAACCCAGAGAGATTATGTAAAGGTGCAAATTTCCAATGATGTCATTATATTGTATACCTAAAATGTACCAATAAAATAAAAATTTTAAAAAATATACCATGTTGTTAACTTCCAAGTATTTATTCAAGAGTGCCAGACATAGAGAAAAAAGATTCTCTTACAAAAATGAAACAGATAGTAACACCAAACTTTCTTTTCAGTGAAATAAGAAACTAATGATATAAATGAAAAAATTAGCAAATATATTAAAATATTTTTGAAACAACAGAATAGGTAATTTGGGGAATTATTTGAACTTCTCCCTACTTCCTATTTGTCTACCATTCACTATATAAATACAATGAATAACTCCGAGCTCGAACTTTACACTACTTGAATAGCAAATTTTGAAAAAAAATCTGCTCGGTGTTTGTAACCTTGCTGGATAGTTGAAAAAGTCTGACTTGAAAAGACCTGTATAGGCTCCAAAACTGTGGCTCCAAAGAAAGTGACACCAGCAGTAAAACCAAGAGGAAAATTACAAGAACCACAGTAGAGTTAAAGAAAGAAATCGTTGCAAAATTTGTTAAAGTCCTGGAAAAATGAATTTATCAGTATAATTTTGGGGCCTCAGAACCAATTATTTGGTTTTCCATTGTTTTTTTATGGGGAAAATATGTTTAGTTCTTGGACTTTTTGGTGTGTGAGCATGAATGTGGAATGAACTGAGTTCAGCAACTGAGGTATCACTGTATCTATATTTTGAGTTTCTCATATAAGAGAAATCATGTGATATTTAAGCTTGTGTGTCTGACTTATTTCTCTTAACGTTATAGTCTCAATGGGTCAGGGATTTAGCTCAGTGGTACCACCACCTGCCTCACAAGTGCAAGGGCCTGAGTTCAATTCCTGGTACCAGAAAAAAAAAAGAAAAGAAAGAAAAAAACTTCTGCAAAAACCATTATGGTTTCAAGATGCATTAATTTACCTATGAATGTCTCAAGTATCCTTTATGGCAGAGTAGTACTCCATTGTGTATAAATACCACATTTTCTTTATCCATTCATCTGTTGATGGGCATATAGGCTGTTTCCAAGATCTAGCTATTATAAATTGTGCTGCTATAAACATGGATATGCATGTATCCCTGCAACATGCTGATTTTAACTCTGGAAGGGGGATAGCTGGGTCAAATTCAGCCAGAATTTTAAATCCGGATCCATTTGCCTGGGCTGACTAGAAGGAGACCCAATAAGGTGTTTACTGTGGATAGTTGTATTTTAGGTAATTTTAATTATTTTCATACTTTTATCTAATTTCTGATGCTTCAATAATTAACAGTAATCAGGAAAACAAGTCTGCTCTTTTCTCTATTTTTCTTTTTGAGACAGGGTCTTGCTGTGTGGTTGAGGCTGGTCTTGAACCCACTATGTAGCCTAGGCTGGTCTCAAACTCCCAGTGACTCTCCTGCCTTAGCCTCCCCAATTCTGGGATTATAGGCATGTGCCATCTGCTCAGCTTTCTCTTTGGTTTTCTTAGAGAATTCTGCTCCAGCTCTCAAATGTTTCTCTTTAACTTTACTCAACTCTTAAAAACAAAAGGTCTTTTTCTCTAGGACCCAGCTCCTCAGCTCTGCTTTGCTGCATCTCCTTCAGTTGTCAGTGTATTTCTTTGTAACACTGGCACCTATCATAGCACCAACAAATCAGACAAACCAAGCACAAGTATTGTGAAATGCACTTATCTTGAGAATGCCTGGGACTGTTGTTGTTGTTGTTTACATATCACCAGTTCAAAGCTTTTCCACTGTATGGTTACAGTGCCAGCCAATTGCAGAGCCATCTGCCCCTTCACTCAGTGACAGGAACTTGTAGTGTTGCTCCCTGGAGTTCCTCAAGGATAAACAGAATGGATCTTTTTAAAGGGGTTATTGCAAACGTCCCTCCAGTTCTCAAATTTCCACACTGTGGACATTTAGTCATCACATATTCTTTACTGCCTCAAAGAAACAGTTGAAACTTAATGCTGAAGAACATTTGAAAGCCCTGATGTCTCCTAACCAAGCCTCACTGTAGGAGTTCTCTTTCCATGCATTAGGACAGACTTACTCTCTTGGGGAAATAAATGCTTTTTCAGATCAGGTAAATGCACTACCATTGAACACATAGCATTTGACATTACATTCATTAGGTTGCATTGCTTCTTTTTTTAGAAAGAAAATTCAAAAATCAAATATGCCAGAGACATCCTTATATTTTTCTGTTTAGAAAAAAGGCTGATGATTACTTCATAAATGGAATTATGTAGAACATAATCTTTGAGTCTGGCTTTTTTCACTTAGCACAATACATTTGAGGTCCATCTATGATGTTATGAGTTTTTTTTTAATTGCTCAGTGTCTTTTGCTGTATGCATATGCCACAGTTGTTCATTCATATACCACCTGCTGCACTTTGGGGTTGTTTCCAACCTGGGGTGACTGATGAATAAGTTTTAATATGGACATAAATTTCCATTTCTCTTTGAGAAATACTTAAGAATGAGATTTCTAGGTAGTATGGTAAGATTTTAAAACTTTAACCTTTCTAGTAGGTATGAAGTATTATTGTACTTTTAATTTGCATTTTTCTAGTGACTAATGCTTTTGAGTGCTTCTTTCTTTTCTTTTTTTTTGTTTTGTTTTGAGGCAGGGCCTTGCTGCGTAGTCTGGTCTAGCTTTGGACTCATATAGCCCAGGCTGGCCTTGAATTCAAAGGATCCTCCTGCCTCAGCCTCCCAACTGCTGGAATTATAGGCATGTGACACTATGCTCAGCTTTATGTGCTATTTGACCTCTATATATCTTCTTTGGTGAAATCTGTGTTCAAATTTTGGCCTATCTTAAAAAAATTGGTTATGTTTTTATTATTGCATTTTAAGAGTCTTTATACTATATATAAGACTATAATCAAATATGTGTTCGGCAAATTTGTTTCTTCCTTTGTATTTTTTGCATTCTTTCTCTTTACATTATCTTTTGCAGAGCAGAAATTGCTAGTTTTGACAAAGTCAAACTTATCCAATTTTTCTTTATATGCACCATGCTTTTGATGTATCAAAGAAATGTTTGACAAATCCAGTGGTTTTCAGATGGCAGACACACCCTTCCCCATTCCCTGGAGCATTTTGGGGTGTCTCAGGATATTTTTGATTGACTGAGGAAGGGGGCGCTACTGTCATCTTGGGTGGTTTATTTTTAGCCAGAGATGCAGGTGAACATTCTACAGCACACAGAACAGCCTCCCACAACCAGAATTATGCAATCCCAAGTGGCAGGAGTACCAAGATTGACAAGCCTAATTCAAGGCTGCAAAGACTGTTCTTTTATGCTTTTGAAAAAAATTATAACTGTATGTTGAACATTTAAGCCTATGGGTCATTAAGTTAATTATTGTATGTGTGGCAAGGTATGGATTAAAGTTCTGTTGTTGTTGTTTTTTTAATCAGGATCTGAACTTGGATTCAGTAGCTGAACCATCACACTACTTTACAAATAATGACTGTTTTCTTTCAAGGTGTCTCCCAGCTTTGTTAAGGTATAATTGGCAAAATAACCATTGTATCTATTCATGGTATAAAATATGTTTTTTGATGTATGTATACATTGTGAAATGATTACATCAAGCTAGTGAATCTATCCATCATCTCACATACTTATTGTTTGGTGGTGAGAAAATTATTTTTTGGTACTGGGGATCGAACTGGGGTCCTTGCACTTGCAAGGCAAGCAGCAGAACCACTGAGCTAAATTCCCGGCCGGTGGTGAAAAAATTTAAGATTTACTGACTTAGCAATTTGCAGGTACATATTACTAACTATATGGCAATATGCTGCACAATAAATGTCTTGAATTTATTCATTGCATCTGTCTGAAACTTTGTACTGTTTGAGCAACATCTCCTAATTCTGCCTCCTCCTCACCCAGCACCTGGTCTCCACCACTCCACTCTCTGCTCCTACCAATTCTACTTTTTTAGTGTTCACATTCAAGCAAGATCATGCAATCTTATTTTTTTTTTTTTTGCCTATTTCATGTAGCATTATGTCTTCCAGGTTTATCATGTTGTTGCAAATGGCAGGATTTTGTCATTTATTTTTGTGGCTGCATAGAATTCAATTGTGTGTATATATAAAATTTTCTTTGTCTATTAATAGACACAGGTTGATTCCACATTTTTGCTATTGGAGATTCTGTTCTTCCTTTTTAAAAAACAAGTGTCCAATTGTTTCAATACTATCATTTTTTCCACTGAATTATCTTTGTACCTTTTTTGAGTATCAGTTGAGTGTGTGGGGTCCATTTTTGAAATATTATGTTAGAATGATCTACAATGTCCATTCTTTTCTAATACCACGTAGTCTTTTTTTTTAATTTTCAAAATTAATTTTATTGGTACATTTTAGGTACACAATATAATGACATTCATCATTGGAAATTCGCACCTGTACATAGTCTCTCTTGGCCCTTATTTTTTCCCCATTCCCCTGCCCTCCCTTCAAACCCTCCAACCTTCCCTATTTACAAAGACTTTGCTTCCATTTTTTCATTTTCTCATATTAATTCCATTCCCTTCTTTCCTTTCCTCTACCCCTCCTACTTCCCTTTCCCCTTTGACCCTTTTCTTCCTGTTCCACATAAGTCCTTATTTACACTTTCAGTTTCTCATACCAGAGAAACTATTCAAAGTATTTACACATGTGTGTCCTATTTATTTCACTTAAGAGTATTGCCTCAATGTGCATCCAGATAGCTATAAATGTCTCTAATTTCTCATTTTTTATGGCTGAGTAGTACTCCATTTTATACAAAAACCACATTTTCTTTATCCAGTCTCCAGTTGATGGGCAATTGGGCTGCTTCGAAGTTGTTTTTTTTTCTTTCTTAAATTC
>NW_004624869.1:1385703-1440049 GCF_000247695.1 Heterocephalus glaber
GGGTCCAGGTGGTTGAGTATCAGAGTGTTCCATCTCATTTCCTTTTGGGGTTGCTGTAGGCGATCTGGAAGTCTGGTTTTGAGACTTATTTATGTGTTTTCTCATTTCAACTCAGGGTGGGGGGCTGTTGGCACCTGCACAGATTACCTCCTCTGAGCTAGGAGAGGTGGAACAGGGGCTGTTAGCAGCGGTAGGGATGGTGACCCAAAAGCCCTTTCCTGTGGGCTGGGAGCAGAGGGATGGATGGTGGGCGGGAAGCTCCTTCCTGTGTTCCAGGAGCAGTGGTATGGTGGCTCAGAAGCCCTACCTCTGGGCCGAGAGCCGTGGGAGGGATGGTGGCCTGGAAGCCCCTTCCTCTGGGCCAGAAGCAGCGGGACAGAAGGTGGCCCAAAAGCCCTTTCCTCTGGGCTGGGAGCAGCGGGAGGGATGGTGGCCAGGAAGCCCCTTCCTCTGGACCAGGAGCAGTGGGACGGTGGCTCAGAAGCCCCTACCTCTGGGCCGGGAGCAGCAGGACTCAGTAATGTGGTCTGGTAGTCCGGTGTCCTCTGCATCTTTGTAGTGTGGAACCAGGTGGCCGCCTGTCTGCAGCGGGGTGACTGGGCATGTTCTGCAAGACTCGGGATCTTGGTAGAGTGTCTGGAATACCACGTAGTCTTGATGACTATTGCTTTACAGTGACTCTTGAAATATGATACTCTGAATCTTATAATTTTGTGTTTATTTTTCCAAATCATATTTCCCATTCTAGTTCACTTTATTCTTTCTGAGGGCAGTTTGTAGAATTTGAGTAAAGCTGAGGCTGAAATGAAGTATCACTATCATGGAAGTGAAGTCCAGCATAAAAGAATAAATTCAATATAAAAAATATAATTATTACCAATCATATTTAATTTTGAGGTAGTCACATTTTCCTTAATGAATATCATATTTAGGTACAATAATTTTTCCATAGCCAGATTTGCTCCTGCACAAATATGCTACTCAAAACTCACTGCACAAGTTATACAAAGAGATACACCAAAAATTCTTATAGATGCATCAAAATGGAATTCTAAAGAGTATTCACATTGCCCTTAAGAAAGTAGGGGGAGAAATAGAAAGGAAAAATAAAGAATAGTAAAGAACAAAAAATATAATTGTACATTTAAGTTATAATATCAACAATTACATGAAATGCAAATGATTTAGCTATAATAATTAAAACAGTGCCGGGGATTTAGCTCAGGGGTTTCACCGCCTGCTGCACAAGCGCAAGGACCTGAGTTTGATCCCTGGTACCAAAAATAATAATAATAATAATTAAAACAGATTGGTAGAATGGATTTAAAACATAATCCACTATGTGATATCTCTAAGAAATTCACATTAAATATACTAATGTAGATGGAAAGTAAGAGGACAAAAAATAGCATTAAACATTAAGTCAAAATAAAATGATCAGAGATGAAGAGAGGCATTAGGATGATATGAGTTAATCCATCAAGAAGATGTAGCAAAACTAATTACATATGTACTAAATAACAGAACTACAAAATGTGGTAAACAAAAATTAACTACTGAAAAGAGAAATAGACAGCTGTGGCTGAAGATTTCAGCACTACTCTCTCAACAACTGATAAACTAGACAGAAAATTAGGTATAGAATAAGTCAATATCATCATCAACAGGGTTGGACTGATGCTTATAGAACACTCCACCCACAACAGTAGACCATATATTCCTTTCATGTACCCACAGGATACACCAAGACAGATTATGTCTTAGCACATAAAATTTGATTGATTAATTAAAAAGTGGAAAAGCACAAAACAAAACTCAACAAATTAAAACCCATTGAAATCACAAGAGCATGCTTTCTGTCCACAATAGAAAAAACCTAGAAATCAAAAACAGAGTGATAGTATGACAATCTTCAACACTTGGGAACTAAATAACATACTTCTAAATAATCCATGAGTCAAAAAGGAAGTTTTAAGGGAAATTTAAGTATACACTGATGCTGGGCATCATGGCATATGCCTATAATCCCAGCCCTAGGGTCATCCCCCACTACACCCACCCCCACATAAATCAAACTTAAAATTGGGGGAGATAGTAGATAGGTAAGTCCTGAGAAGGACATTTGTCCATTAAATCCTTACATTAGGAAAGAGGAGGCCGGGGATTTAGCTCAGTGGTTCCGCTGCCTGCCTTGCAAGCATAAGGACCCGAGTTCAATCCCTGGTACCAAAAAAGAAAAAAAGAAAAGAAAAGAGGAAAGTCTCAAATCAGTATTTCTCATAAATATATGTGAATCTATAATTATCTCAAAAAACTTAATTATTATGAAAATACATATTTCAACCATCTAATAGAATTTCAAAGCATAAAACATGAAGAGATTCCCAATTTTATGTTTTCTTCTCCTCCTCCTCCTTCTTCTTTTTCCTCCTCTTTTTTTTTTTAATGGTACTGGTGATTAAGCCCAGGGCCTTTGTACTGAGCTACATTCTCAGTCCTTTTTATGTTTTATTTTGAGACAGGATCTTGCTAAGTTGCTCTGGCTGTGCTTGAACTTGCCATTCTCCTTCCTCAGCCTCCCAGACTACTGGGATTATAGGTGTGGACCACCATGCCTAGCTGCAGTTTGACTTTCATTTAACATGCTTCTATATACTATTCCTACATAGTCAAAATCATTCTGAATGACATGCCTGCTTCATATTACTGACAATGTTCAATTGGCTAAGTATGAGGTAGTAATTACAGAATTTCACAATCATGCACAAGTTCAGAAATGACACTGAAGAAGGCATATGGCTATTTGATCTTTTAGATCTCCAGGGGAAGCTTAGGTCAAAAATTAGAATTTGATTGAATACCAAGGTCGAAACTGATTCTAAATGCACCTGAATGCCCAGTGTATGTAAAATTCTAGTTTCCTGTTGATGGACATTTAGGTTGTTTCCTGCTTTCTGCTCGTACCAATAGGGCTGCAATGACCACCCTTAACCATATGTTGGTACAAATTTTAGGGAGTCTTTCTCTAGGTTAATTTCTGAAACAGAACTGTGTCAAAATACAATGCACTTAAAGTTTTCATTGATGATGTTGTTTCCATCAAAAAAACTTACACCAATTTTTACTTCCAATATTGTTATATGAGTCTTGTTTTTCTGTTTTCTTTCTTTCTTTTTTTTTTTTTTTTGTACCAGGGATTGAACTCAGGACCTTGAGGTTGCAAGGCAGGTGGCATGAGTCTTGTTTTTCTACATCTTCATTAACACTGGATATTCTCCAACTCTATTTTTTCCAACATTATAGATTTTTTTGTTGTTGTTGCTTTTTCTTTTCATTACTGAGGATTGAACCTCATGCATGCTAGGCAAATGTTCCCCCACATCCTCAGCCCTTTTTATTTTGAGACTGAGTCTCTCTAGTTTGCCCAGGCTAGTCTCAAATTAGGAATCCTCCTGTCTTAACCTCTTGAGTAGCTGGGATTATAGACATAAGCCACCATGCCTGAACAAAACAGTTTATAATTTTCTTTTTTTAAAAAAAATAGACTTTGTATTTTAGAGTGGTTTTAGATTCACAGCAAAAGGTAAATTACGGAGACAGAGTTCCCGTTTACTACCTGCCCCACCCCCAGCCTCCTAGGCTATCAATATCACACTCTAGAAAGGAATATTTGTTAAAAGTGGACCTACGTTGGCATTGCCACCCAAAGTCTATAGTTTACATTAGATCCATTCTTGTATTGTACACACTTTGCACACTTACATGCATCCATGATCATAGTGTCATACAACAACACTTTTATTAGAAAGCCTTCAAAACCCTCTGTGCTCCTGCTATTCATCTCTCCCTCCCTCCAAACCTGGACAACCACCAAAATCTTTACTGTCTCCATAGTTTAGCTTTATCCAAAATGTTGTATAGGTGAAATCATACAATATATAGCTTTTTGAGATTGTGTTATTTCATATAGTAATAAGCATTTGAGTCTCTTCCATGGCTTTTCATGGCTTGGTAGCTCATTTCTTTGTAGTACTAAATAATATTCCATTATCTGGATGCACTATACTTTATCCAGCCACCTTCTGAAGGAGATCTTAGTTGCTTCCAAGCTGAGGCAAATTATGAACAAAGCCACTACAAACATTCATGTGCTGGATTTTGTGTGTAGACATAAGTTTTCAATTCATTTGGACAAAGATCAAAGAGCACAACTGCTTGATCACATGATCAGATGATGTTAGTTTTATAAGAAGCCTATGAGGTCAGGAAGCTCCTGGGTGTTCAGTGGGGGCCACAGAAACCCTTGTTCACAGGAGCAGTCAGCCTAGAATAGCACACGTGGGCCTGGGGCAAAGCTGCCTGAAACCCTTTCCTGCTGATAAAGTGGAGCGAGCAGCAGGGAAGCAGCTACTGCAGCCTCGGTAGTGAGAGGTACCTGGAGATTAAAACCCATAACTTCTGCAAGAAAGGACGCCTTTTACTAGTTCTCTCCACACATGCTTATTGTAGGGGGAAAAAATCAGGCATCCTCTCACGCCATACGTGATCACCTTTAACCTCTCCATCCTGACTTTTCCTGGGACATGGATCTATGTATCTATGCTTCAGAAAATAAGATTGCATGAAACATCTTTTGTAATCTGTATATTTTCAGCTTAGTAACTATGTTATTATTTTTAAATAGTATTTAAATAGTATATCACAATATATTTACTTAATTCTCTATTGCATATAAATTATTTCTAATCTTTCTATTGCTAACAATACCACAAGAGCTTTGAAGTTATATTAGAAGACTGAATAAAAATTTTTTTTCTCTTTGGATGGACATTCTAACTCTTATTTCTACAAATGAAGAAAACAAAGTCCCAGTAGGTAGCAGAGGTAGAACTGGACAACATTTTCTATTCTTTTCTTCCTTCCTTTCCACTTGAGAGTTAATGATTATTCTTAAATACTTATAATTTTTTATTATAAAAATAATATATTGGCAGTATGGCCCTGGATATTATAAAACCATATACTTTTATTTATGAATTTTAAAAGAAAATGATTAACACCAGATTCAACAATTTTTAAGTTTCTGTTATGATATTTGCTTTCTCTGTCCTTTTCCTTTGAAAGCCAATCCTAGAATCAGGTCATTTTCCCTGTATGTCTAAGCATGCCTCTGTAAAAACTATGGACATTTGGGGCCGGGGGTTTAGCTCAGTGGTTCTGCCTCCTGCCTTGAAAGCGCGAAGTCCCGAATTCAATCCCTGGTACCAAAAAAAACAAAAAACAAAAAAACAAACAACTATGGATGTTTAAAAAAACCACCTATAGCACCGTTGTCATACTTAATAATTCTGTGGTATAATGTAGTAAGCAGCCTAAAATCAAAATCAAATTTTCGTGACTGTCTCAAAATATCCCTTTCTATAGTTCTTTTTTTTTGGCAGTACTGGGGGTTGAACCCAGAGCAGCCTCAGGTATGTGTGCTAGGCAAGTGCTCTACCACTGAGCTACACCTTCAGAACTTTTTTCAAATTTTGTTTTGAGACAGAGTCTCAAGTTCACAGTCATTTTATACAATAGGAACTTCTATAAATTATAGCTTTTTGGTCCTCCAATAGCAAAGGGAAAAGGGACCATAATTGAGCCGTCAATCTCCCTAGTGCAGAGAAGGGGAAGATATAAAGTAGAGAATGTGCCTGAGATTTTAGAACACTGGGTAGTGTTTTCCTTGGCAGAATGCAATTTCAATGCAGGTGTTTTTGAACTTGTGGCATCAGAGCCAGTTTTGAAAGTGAGGTAACGCTTCCTAAGACACTTACTCAAAGAAGGGCTTCACCTGGAGGGAGAAGCTATTTAAAGTGGATGCTTGTGTTCTTTTGTTTTGCTCTCCCAGCCTTTCCTTGTCCCCCATCCCCAGATCACCTTCTTATCTCCACAAATCTACCTCTCTGTTTCCTATCATTTCCCTTTAATTTTGCTCTTTAAATTATTCATATTTTGGGTTTTTCATAAAAGAGAAACCATGAAATATTTAAATTCTGTTTCTGATTTACTTCACTTAATAATATGGGCTCAAGATGCATCCATTTTCCTACAATGACTCAATTTTATTTTTTTATGGCTGAGTAGGATTCCAGTGTGTATCACATCACATTTTATTTATTTGTTCATATGTTGATGGACATATAGGCTGCTTCCAAGATTTAGCTATTATGAGTTGTCCTGCTGTAAACATGAGTATGCATGGACCACTTTAATATGATGCCTTTAGCTCTTTAAAGAAGATACCCAGAAGAAGTATAGCTGGGCCAATTCTATTTTTAGTTTTCTGAGGAATCATCATACTGATTTCCATAGCGATTATGCTAATTTACATTCCCTCTAACAACATGGAGGATTTCTTTTTCCCTACATCCTCACCAGCATTTATTGTTTTTTGAGTTTGTGATGATACCATTCTTACTGGAGTAAGACGGAATCTCAGTGTTGCTTTGATTTACATTTTTCTAATGGTCAAAGATGCTGACCATTTTTGCATTTACTTATTGGCCATTTGAACTTCTGAGAAGCATCCATTCATCTCTATTGCCCAGTTCTGATTGGATCATTTATTTGGGGGCCTAATTTTTGCTTTCTTTCCCCATCATGATACACAAAGTAGCAAACTATCAAACTCACACACAGCTTCCATCTTCCCTTTCCAAAGCACTGAGGATTATTTGAAGACAGAAGCAGCTCAGGCCCAAGAGCTCAAGTAAGAGCTCTTCTCTTCTCCTACCCACACAGGCTCTCTGGACATCTGCGAACGCCAGCATCCCTTACTGGTGGGCCGCACTGACACTGATGGTGTGCTGCCACCACAGGAGGAGCTGAGCAGTCAGCCTTGTTGATGAATGTGGCAGAGAGAAAAATATGAGGCCTGGAACATGGAATGAAATGTCCTAGCTAAAGAATGCACCTCATACATGAAAGACACACAAGAAAGTTCAGTTGTTAAAACCAGGCTTTGGAATATAACCATCATGGATTTTTTATATGGTGGAGAGAAGGATGGAGATAGATTTATATGGTACTTATTTTTCTTTTAAAAAGTTCACAAGAATGGTTTTGACAGCTGTGTGAGTGTGTGTGTGTGTGTGTGTGTGTGTGTGTGTCTGTCTGAAGCCCCGCCCATGAAGGGACAGAGGTCTAATTAATAGGAACTGTAAGAAACAGGGAAAAGGAAAGGAGTGAGGCAGGTGAAGAGGCCAATGTTAAAACATCTTGTACGTCAGCATCCTAAAATGCAGACACTAGCTGCCTGTCTGCTTTTTCTAGAACATGGTCAGATATCTGCAGTAAACATGTCATTTTTCGTCCCACTCAGAGTCGTTTTTCATCTGTGATGCTCAGTAACAGAATCACACCCTGGACTCTGACGGCAGCTCCAGGGAAATATCTGGGCTCTCACCCTTGAAAAAGCTCCTTGCTCTTCTTAGGCTGGTGCAGCCTGGCAGCATGACTACTACAAGTCAGAATGTCACCAAGGAGGAACCTGAGGTGCACAGAAAGGACACCAGGATGGAACCAAGGGCTGACAATGGTTCTGCAGGTCCTCAAGAGCCTGGCTTTGGCAAGAATCCTGTTAAGTCCCTTGACCTCAAATCCCATCCTCCACATCCAATCATCTTCTTAATCCTCTGCCATCCCGGTGGTAATTTGTTCACCCTGCCTGGCTTCAGCAAGACTTGTGTTCAGTGAATTTAGTAAGAATCCCTCTATCCTATTAATTTCCCATCCACTCATGTGCCATGCTGGTCCTTGGCTATAGAATCCCCACTTTTTCTTGTTGTCTTCAGAGTTGAACTCTATCACTCTCCCTTACTGCAAAACTCCACTGCATAGTCCTTTTTGAATAAAGTCTTCCTTACTTGTTTTTACAAGTGTCATGAATAATCTTTTCTCTAACATGTCAGAAGCACATATCCCAATCTGACTTAATTTCCATGTTAGGAAACACGAATTTCCTAATGAGGGTTTCAGGACCGCAGGCCTAAGGTTTGGTTGCTAGGGTAGAAAGTGGTGGGACCAACCTCTCCGGTTTCATCTGCAGCAGGAAGTTCTTTATGAGCTTATTGCCTTACAAAAATATCACTGGGAAGCTCTGAAGTTCCAATGAGCTCATCAGCAGGGACTGCTTTCCCTTCAGATGGTGGCTGTGTAATACCACTGAGCCCTGTTCTGTTGATCATGGGGCTGACTCACTTGCCGGCATTCTGCGGTGATTGACCATTATGTCTGAGGAGTAGGGTTAGTGGGGACTCAAGGACAAGAAAAGTGTTTGTGGTCATGTGATTTCCTGGCATATGACCCATCTGGGAGATGGTTTAGGAATCCACTGGAGAGGATATTTTAAAAATATCATCCAGTGGACTCTGTGGAAATTACACCTAAATCAAGTGAGGAGCAGCCCAAGAGAGCAGCTCAGGGTCTGCGAAGTTCAGAGCTTCCTCGCCCGAAGGGTTGGAGGTAGTAGGGTTCAGAGGAGGTTTGCACACTCACAGAACTGCAAAACAGCAAAAAGTCTTCATAGGCTTGAAGGGATCATTTGCAATCTGCGATGGAGAAACAAATGTAGACCCAGGCTTGTTAGTATGTTTTTTGCCTAAGATGTTAATTTAAGGTATATATATTCATTGCTTTCTCTCTCTCTTCTTTGTATAAGCCAATGTTTTTTGCATTTATTATAAGTAAAGCTACAAGAGTTCCCAAACTTACATAATTAAATTGATGTTGACACATATTTTTGTACACAGACATGTTTTTGACACATTGACTGTTTTTTTTTTTTTTTATTGAGGTATTGGGAATTGAACCCAGGGCCTTTGCACTGAACTATATCCTCAGCCTTCTTTATTTATTTTGTTTTTATTTTGAGGAAAGATCTCACTAAGTTTCCCAGGCAGGGCTTGAGCTAGCTGTCCTTCTGCCTCAGCCTCCTGAGTGCTGGGACTATAGGTGTGCACGACTGTGCCTGGCTAACATGTTGGCATCAGCACATAAAGTCATATGTTGCTCATTAAAATGATAGGCCACATTCTGAGAAATGTGATGCTAGGTGATTTTTGTCATTCTGGATACATTCACAGAGCATACTTACATAAACTAAGACAGATGTTATGTAACTAGACAATACAATCTTATGGGACCACCATCTTATATGCAGTCTGTCATTGACTGAAATATATATATGCCATTTATGTCTGGGAGTAAAGTCTGGCCATTTTGAAGCCAGAAAGTTTCATTTTATTTTATTTCTTTTTTTCTTTTTTTGGTATTGGGGATTAAACTCGGGTCCTTGAGCTTCCAAGGCAGGTGGCAGAACCACTGAGCTAAATCCCCGGCCCTCATTTTATTTTATTTTAATTTTTTTTTTTTTTTTTGCAGTGCTGGGGAGTGCTCTATCATTGAGCTACACCTTCATCTCCTAAGGTAGTTAAAACCATCTAAATTTGAAACACATGGACTGATTAGCAGCAAGCAAATAAATAAAACAACAGAGAGGATCAAACAGGATACTTTTGCTTCTTGAGGGACAATGGCATTTCAAAAGGAGTGATTTGAGTGAGGGGGGCTAGAGAGCCCTTCAAATGATACTTATACAATAATCTCAGATAAAGTGCTCCATTATCTCTGCACTTAAGCCTGCTGAGCACTTCCTTGGTAAGTCAATTAACTCCTAAGGGAGACAACCCAGTGTTATGCTTTAAATTTATAATGTGCTCCCAAAGTCTTCTGAAGCTGGCTCTTTGGAAGGTGATTGGATCATGGGGATGTTGTACTCATCTGTGGATTTATCCATAAATGAGTTCATAGTAAAATGTGCTCTTAAGAGGTGGGACATGTTTGAAAGAGGTGTGCCAGGTGTGTAACCTGGAAGGGTGAACCTCCTTCCCTGCTCCTCCCTTCCCTCTCTGCTTCCTGGATGTCATGAGGTGAGCCACTTTCCTCCATCCAGGCTCTTCCACCATGCTGTTTCTGCCTTGGAATCAGATTACCATGGACTGAATCCTCCTAAACTGTGAGCCAAATGAAGCCTCTCCTTTAAGTTTTGGGTGTTGGGTATTTTGTTCCAGCAACAGGAAAGCTGACTAATATAACTCAGGCCGTGGCTAGTTACATTGGGCCTGTTTCTCTCCAAAGAGACAGAGAGGGACGCAGATTAGAATTTGTTGAATCCTATTTGGTGCCTAGTAGAAGACATATTATTATATATTATCTTAGTTAATCCTTCCAACAATGAAAAAAGCAAGTAAGTTTACCCTCTCTTCACAGATTATCCCCAAACACAGGGAACTGAATAAATTCCTCTAAATTGCACAAATAGAAAATGGAGGCATTTTTGTCAGCCCTGAATACTATGACCAAAGACCAAAGGCTGGATGGCTTAAATAACAGACGTTTGTTTCCCACAGTTCTAGAGTCTGGAAGTGCAAGATCAAGGTTTTAATTCCTGGTGAGGGCTTTCTTCCTGGCCTTTTGACAGCTGCCTTCTCTGTGTGCTCAATAGACAAAGTGGGAAGGAGAGATCTGGTCTCTTTCTTACAGGGACACTGATATCATGGGGACCCTACTCTGGTGACTTCATCTAAACCCATTTACCTCCCAAGCATGGGTCCCTCCTAACGCCATCACATTATCAGAGGTTCAGCATGCAAGTTTGGGGGAACACAGCATTCAGTCCCTAATATCAAGTGCCCTCAATTCATTCCTCTTACATTGTTAAAACTTGGCAGGGATAAAATGCTATGGAAAGAACCAGATGCGTAGAGAATTTGAGAATATTAGGGTTGCTTAGGAGAACTCTGATTGTAGGAGCCTAATGTCCAGGACAAGATGCAAGTCTCAGGAACAAGATGAGGGGCTGGGGTGTAGCTCAGTGGTTGGATACATACCTAGTGGAAGTCTCTGGCTTTGATCCCCAACACTGCAAAAAAAAAAAAAAAAAGAGAGAGAGAGAAGGAGAGAGAGAGAGGAGATTATTTTATAAAGAAGACAGTTCTGAGTTTTTCTGTCTTTTTTTAACATATGTTAAGTCATAGTATGTACAATTTGACAACAGTGTATATATACACTCTCATCCAGACATAAATAGAAGAGATAGGAAGGAACTAAATAGGATTTGAGTCCAAATTATGAGTTGGGTTATCTTTTTTCATTCATCTGTAGCACTTGCTTTCTCTAAAATGAATTGTTTATTACTTTTATATGTAATTTATGTCAAGAATTTTCTCGATGTATCTTTTCACAAGATGCCAATTGTTTTCAAAGGTCTCTTGTGTTGTATCTGTATCTTTCCAAACAGTATGCTATAAATTCAAGCATTTACTGTTAACTTTTGTTTTTCTCTCTGTTAAAATGATAAGTGATTTGTTGCTGTCGTTCATTTGGCTTTCGTACAGGACTGACTAGGTGTTTTGCTAACCCATAGGCATTGCCTAAGGAACAGAGTTTGGTTAAGTTGGAAAGCAAATATTTTGCTGAGCTTTCTCACAGGCTTCCAACAACATGAATTTTGTTTTGTTTTTGAAACTCCAGGTTAGGAAGAAGGCCCTGAGCTATCTATCCATCCCCAACCCCCAGGAGGGGGTGACTTCATCATTACCCTTTCCAAAGAAAAATTATTTATTCATTAACATTTTAAAAATACAAATAACTAAAGCTAGAATTCTTTTTTTTCTGGTTGGGTTCCAGAAGAAAGATTAAAAACAGTAAACCAAGAGAAGAAAAGCCTTTAATGATTCTTAGTAACACTTAAAACCTAAACAAAGTGTCTTAGTACCAGTGGGAACAAAAATTAATTAGAAATCAAAATTAGGCTTGCTTTATCAGTGCTAAAACAAATCTAGGTGAAAACAATGAAGCATTTTTATAATTAAATTTAATTTAGTGTAATAATCTTAGTTCTTTTATAATTAAATTTAATTTAGTGTAATAATCTTAGTTCTTGCTATTTGCAACTGTGGGAGGTTTTTCTTGTTTTTAAGATTATTAAAGGATGTACTTTTGAAAAGTCAGTAGTGTGCTGAGTTTTGTATAGAACTGAGATGACTCAGGAGCAGGAACAGGAGGGGTGTGAGGTGGGGTGCTGGGTGCTGCAGAGTAGCCTGGCAAGATACCTGATGCCAGGCTAGGTCTCAGGCCAAGGCCTCCCTCTCCTGTCCTCTGCTGTGTGCCAGGCAGTTTTCACCTCACCCAAGGGACAGCAGGGACAAGAGAATGTCCCCAAGGGATGCCGCTTCTGTCAGGAGCAGGACAGACCCCTATGGAGCAAAACAGCCTCTTAAAGAATAGTTCTAGAGCTGGTGGGAAATGGGGACAGACTGTGAGCCACCTCAGACAGCTGCCATGTCTCTCCTCCCAGGAGCCTTGGTGACAACCACACACCTCCTCATGCAGCCCGAGACACTATGTATGTCTGGGAAAAAGCAGCTGCTTTAGGGGCAGTAGCAACCAGCCACAAGTCATCTGCCACCAGCTAGGCTGGTCTGAAGCTCTTTTCATGTATTATTTTGCTCCATAGTCACCACAACCTTAGCGAACTGAAATTATTATCCTCATTAAAAATATTACTTGAGATTTTACTCTCATCCCTTTATGGCCATCTTTCTTTTTATTATGGTAAAATATACGTAACAAATTTACCATCTTCACAAGTCAGTGATATTGAATATAATCACAGTGCTGTGCAGCCATCACCACTGTCCATTTCCAGAACTTTTTCACTGTTAAACAAAAACTCCCCATTTCTCCCTCCCCTAGTCCCTGGTAGCCACTATCCTACTTTCTGTCCCAATGAATTTGCCTATTCTAGACAAGTGGAGTCCTACAATATTTGTCCTTTTGTATCATACTTCACTTAGCAGAGTGTATTCAAATTTCATTCATGTTCTAGCATTCCCTTTTATAGACTAGGAAACTGGACTGAAACAGAGTGACTTGCTTCAGACCAGACAGGGAATAAATGACAGGAAGAATTTAAGTCTAGGGAGGTGACTCCAGAGTCTATGTTCTTAATTGTACCTGACAGGCACTTCTCCCAAGGTATCCCACAGACCTCTAGATCAGAAACACTTGGAGCGATTACAAAAACTAGACTCCTCGGCTCCACTCCAGGTCTACTGAGTATGTAAATCCAAAGTTGGAGAATTGCTTTATTCTTCTCTATTAAGAATAAAATTAGAAGAGGTGGTGGAGAAAATGAAGGCATGATGACAAGTTGGTTTGTTTTCAGTGATCGTGGAGAGAGGGTGATGTGCAGACATGAGCTGAGGTTTGAGTGATGATGTCTTCTTCAAAGTCCATGTTCAGACTTAATCCCCAGTGGAAGGGCACAAAGAGGCAGGGCCTGGGAAGCGATTAAGTCCTGAGGGCTTCACTCTCATCAATGGAATTAGCGCCACTAGAAAAGGACTTAAGGCTAAAGGAGGACTTGGTTGCCTGCCCATCCCTCTTGTCATATGAGGGCACAGTGTTCTTCCACTCGAAAGGAAGCAGCAGTGCTGAGACGCCATCTTGGAAGCAAAGGGTAGCCCTGGCCAGATCTGAATCTGTTGGCACCTTGATCTTAGACTTCCTGTTCTCTAGAACCATGAGAGATGCATTTGTGTTCCTTATAAATGACCTAGTCTCCTGTTTCTTGTCATGACAGCACAAACAGTCTAAAACAATGAGACTCTGAAAACTGACAAAAACCATAGAGTCTGGTAGGGGCTTCTGGAATGATTTCTAGTGTGCCCACTGTATATATTCTTTATGACCTCATGAGTCATCCTCTTATGAAGTGAAAAGATAAATCTCTTGTAGTTATTCCATATTTTTCATTTCCATTTTTATGGTTCATGTCAATGTGTATTATATGTGAAAAAATAGTGTATCGGGCTGAGGATTTAGCTGAGTGGTACCGCTGCCTGTCTTGCAAGCACAAGGTCCCTAGTTCCATCCCCTGTACAAAAAAAAAAAAGTTTACTGTCCATAAGAAAAGAAAGACATAAATGGTAAATTGTGATGCTGGCAAACCAAAGTCCAGCGTAGCCATAGCCAGGCCATGTTTGCTGCAACTCACCTTCAGGAAGGTTGTCACCTTGAAGTCTGGTGATGTGTGGAACAGCTGTTTTAATCTACCTAAAATAATTTGCATAATCAATTTTACATGTGCTTTATCAAACTTGCCAAAGAGCAGGTGATAATATGGCATTAATATGATTACTAATTTGACACATCATTGAGATTAATTTGACCTGTCTGATCTCAAGATACCCAAAGGTATATTTGACTCCCTACTCTTAGAGCTACCAGCCTTGAGGTTTAAATATTTATCTTAAAATCTTAAGAATTAAAATAACATATCAGTTGGGCCAGGGATTTAGCTCAGTGGTTCCAGCGCCTGCTGCATAAGTGCAAGGTCCTGAGTTCGATCCCCGGTACCAAAAAAAAAAACCCCAAACAAAAAAAATAAAAATATAAAATAACATGTCAGTTTAGTAACAATAATAAATTATTAGAAATAATGGAACCAATAGAGATGTTCACCAGTTGGTTAAATAAAATATTTCATACCAATAAAATACTAGGCAAGCATTTAAATGATGTGGGGGAAGTATACTATATAAAAGTGTTTTTGTGCTATGTGACATAGAAGATATAAGATTTCATGTGAAGTATAACTTCTTTTTTGTAAAGAAACTTATGTATATATAATCTTGGGAAAGAGAAATGCCTAAATATTAACTATGGTTATAGCTCCATAGTAGGCTAAAGAGTGGTTTATGGGTTTTCCTTTTAATTTGTCTGTATTTTAAATGTCTTTAAGCCACAAATGTGGGGGGTTTTTTTCCTTGTAAAATAGAGGACAAAAACTAATTGTTTTATAATTCTAAAGTGGGTACGACAGAGTGAGCTCTATGCAATTTCACTCTCTTCCAAAACTACATTAATCTTCTTATGTGAATGGTATTGTATTCTCTCTCTGTTTCTCTCTGCTCCTCTCTCTCTGACACACACACACACACGCACGTGCACACACACATACACACACACTCAAGAGAACCACAAAGGTGAAGGAGACCACACACAGTAAGGCCACTGGGGCCCCAGCAGCCCTTAGGAGCATGGTAACAGTTTGGTGGGCTGAGGAACCCTGATCTCAAAGCAGTGTAGGGAAAGCTAAACCAAGATGCCCTCTGGTGACTATCAGGGCAGAAATTGCCCCTGTCCTGGAAATGAGTGTGATGGGTCAGGGGTGGTAATGTGAGGGAGCAAAGGCACCAGTCAGGAGCACTGGGGGAAGCTGGCAGATCTCAACACTCTGGCTCCTTCTCCAGACAAAGTCTCTGCTGCGCATGCCACACACTGTGGGAGGTCTCGGTGTCAGACCCAGAGCAGAAGGAGTAAGTGACACAGGGCCATCCTGACTGCCAGACTCTTACCTGAACAGTGAGAGGTGGTGTAAAGGACTTCCTCACAGGCACACTTAGGCTTGCTCCTCAAGACCTCACTTAGGGATGCACATAGAGGTGATGAAACAAAAATAAATATAAAGGAAGGAATATTCTTCCTTTCTATACTAGAGATGAAGGGGAATACAATTGTGATAGAATCCTGGTAGGTTCGAGTTCTTCCATTTCTTCAGTTGAGTGGTAGGACTGTGCTTGGTAATATGTTTTTTTACTGTTGTTGTTGTTTTTGGTGGCATTGAACCCAGGGACCACTGAGCTACATCCCTAGCCCATTTCATTTTAATTTTGAGACAGGGTCTTGCTAAATTATCCAGGATGGCCTCAAACTTGTGATATTCCTGCCTCAGCCTCAGGAGTAACTGCAATTACAGATGTGTCCACTGTGCCTGGCTATATTTTGTTGTTCTTATGCAAGATATAGATGTACATTTTATACCCTCCCTCTGTATTATATATTTTATGATGTAAGAATAATTTGATGCTATCCCAAAAAGGTATCACCAGACTGAAGACAGTGACTAGGTAACCCAGTATTTCCTCCTCCCCTGTGTGTTTTTCTCACTTTCTTCTTTTCAGTCCTAGTTTCTTTTCCTTGTTCTCTCATTCCCTATTTTTCTCTTATTTCCTCTCATTTTACCTTAGATCTCTCATTCACACCTCACTAGTGTTCTTGTGGATCCTCTCTTGAAACTTCTAATAGGTATAACACATTTTTCTTCATGATTTTTATCCCTCAATAGTTTTAAATTTGAGGCATATTTATGTACAATAAAATACATATATCTTAGCTGTACAACCTGACCTGTTTTTACAAGTGGATGCACCACATAACTACCATCCCAATGAAGATATAGAACATTTCCATCTCCCCAGGCAGTTTCCTTGTGCCAGTCCATCCTGAGAGGCAAATCCTGCTCTGATTCTGTCACCATGAGCTAAGTTTTTCTGTTCTAAAACTTTCTAACATTGGATTATGTACCATATACTCATTTTTGTCTAGATTTTTCTTCTTTTTCCTCAATCATAACATTTAAAAAAATTCATCTATGTTAATCCACAGAATAGTAGCTTTCCATTAAAAATACACTGCAGCTTATGTGGCTTCACATTTTTCTCAATGCTTTTGTAGTCTTTTTAATTTTAGCACTTCAGTGGATGTGAAGTGTTTACCCAGTGTGGTATTGCCTATGGCTAATGATGTTGAACACCTTTACGTGCACTTATTGGTAATTAGTATACATTTTTCTGTGAGATACCTATTCAAGCCATTGCCCATTTTAAAAACAAAATTTTCTTTGTATTATTGATTGGTCAGATATATGCATTAATAATATTTTCTCTCTGTGGCTTCTCTTTCATTTTAATTATGATGTCTTCTGATGACTAGAAATTATTAATTTTAATGAAGTTTAACATATCAATTTTTATTATAGTTAATATTTTCTGTACTCTGAGAAGTCTTTGTCTATCCCAAAGCTTCTGACATATCCTTCCACACTTTATAGTTTTAGCTCTCATGTCTATGACTGTGACTCATCTCAAATCATTTTTATGTATGGTGTGAGGTAGGGATCAACTTTTTTCCCATATGGAATTTTTTTTCCCATCTTTCTAAACTGGTGCAATATACCTTTATCCTTTTCTCTGCTGATGAAGTAAAGTATTCTAAATCAAAAGCTGAAATCTTGGAATATGCATCTCTATGTTCCACACTCAACCACCTCTCTAAAACATGGTCAGTAACCTTAAGGATGAACTATTATGGCACTTAGAAAATTACAAATTATTTACTTTTTAGAACTATATATTTCAGTTTTAGAAAGAAAAAAATTTTGTAAGGACCAAAAGTTAACCATGGTACTCTGATTCTGCCCTTGCAGTGTCTAAGATGCAAATATAATCAACCACTGGGTTTGATGCTATGCATTTCTATTTATCATGGAAAGGGTGAAATAGAAAATAAAATGGGGATTTAATTTAGTTTTCAATGTTTAAAAAAATTAATTTTATGTTATTTTTACAATCAAGTTTACCTAAAACCAGAGGAGTAAAAGTTTCTAAAAGAAGAAAAAGGAAAAGTGCCAAACAAAAAATGCAGAGATCAAAGAACAATGACAATAATTCTGAGGGAGTGGAGTGTAGCTCTGTGGCAGAGGCCCTGGTTTTGATTCCTAGTGGAGAGGGGAGAAAAAAAGGGATTGTTAGATGTAGAAATTTGGAATAGTCTACGTGAAAGAAATTTCTGCAACAGGGCAGCGTGATGGAAGTGGGAGCAAGGGCAAAGGAGATTGAATACAAAAATAGGGTCTAACATACAAATAGAATTAGAAGACAATTTTTGAATGCAATCAAAGGGAAGGCCTGGGAAATTTGGAAAATAAAACATCTTTGAGTCTAGTCTGGGAAATACTGAATACATTGTGATGCTGAAAAACCCATATGTGGATGCTTATTTTTTAAGCAAGATTTTATTTGATTATTTATAGACATTTTAAAGAATGGGTTTACAGAAAAAACATAAGATGACATGGAGTTTCATATCCTCCCCTATTTTTCCCTATTATTAACATTAGTGTGGGATATTTATTACAATTAATGAACTGACATTCGCATATTGGTTAAAGTCCATAGTTTATTCAGATCTTTAAAGCTTTTCCTAATATGCTCTTTTTCTGTCCCAAGATCCCATCCAAGATATGAAATTACATTTACTTGGATGTCTTCTTAGGCTCCTGTTGGTTATGACAACTTCTCAGACTTTTCTTATTTTCTCTGACCTTGACAGTTTTGAGAAGTACTCGTCAGGTATTTTACAGGATGCTCCTCTGTTGGAGTCTATCTGATGTTTTATTCATGATTAGATTGGATCATGGGCTTATGAGGGAGGTGTCTCAGAGTGAAACACGCTATTTTATTGTATAATCTCAAGAGCACAGACCATTAATATGTTTTATGACTATTGAGCTTCGTCTGGATGAGATAGTGTTTGTCAGGTTTCTCCACTGCCGGAGTGACTCCCTGCTGCCTCCCTCCCCTCCCCATCCTTTTGGAAGGAAGGAACTACACAGAGATCCTACTTAAAGAGTAAGATTACCCTCCACCTCCTGATGGTAGAATAGCAACATAAGTGATTTGGAGTTCTTTTATGTTTGACACTTGGCTCTTCTTAACCCTTACTAATTTATTCAATCATTTGTCTATGTTAAATATAGACTCACGGAAATTTATCTTCTACACTGGGTTACAATCTAGTACTACTTTATTTTGTTACTCAAATCGTTCCATTTTTGGCCATTGAAACTTCTTAGTTTGTTCAGGATGTTTGCTTTTCAACCTTAAACTTGTTTGCTATTCCATTTTTTTTTTTATTGTGAGATTTAGAAACAGGAACGAGACCAACACATAACTATCATGTTGGCAGAAACTCGGTTTCTTCAATATTAGATTCCCTTCCTCCTCTCAATGCTTACACAGGACTGATCATTAGAAATGTGAGAGTATCAGTGTGGGACAGGACAGTGTTTTATTGATATTTCGTACTTAATCCTAAGGCCAGCTGCTGAGGGCAGACTGGTTTCAGGGCTGAGACCTTGGGGCTGGTTCCCATCTGTTCTTCAGCCACTTCCTGGGCCCCCGAGCCTGAGGTTGGCCCCCAGATTGTTCTTGCAGATATTGGCTCAGTCTAGAAGGAGCTGTCTGGGGACCAGGCCATGAGGCACAGACAGTGACTCACCTCCAGAACTTCACAGACACAGGGGCACTCGGGGACCCCCAAGTCAAAGCCCAGGACTGTGGGAGAATAGCTGGAAAGCCTGTGTTGATTATCTGCACTGAACAACACACCACTCCAGAACTAGTGGCCTGACCCACAGCAGTCATCCCTGATCTCTTGTGGCTCCTGTGGCAGGGTATGGAAAGCACTAGATGGTGTAATGCTGGCTTGGGGCCTCTCACAGTGTTGCAATCCAGTGGCAGCTGGAACTTAATTCCTGCTTCTTCCTCTGGGGGGAGGGGTGCCTACATGCTACCCCCACAGTGCTGTGCTTGCTTTGTCCTCACTGGCCCTTCCTTGCCTGCAGCTCCCCGCCCACTCAGAGTCACCAACACACATCCCTTTCTCCTCCAGGGTCTTACTACTCCCACTTCAGCCTGGCTGGTGCCAGCTCTCGGGTGTTGTCAGCAGGATAGTTGTGACTGTTCTTGAATTTTAACCAGGGGAAGCAGAAGCCCCAGAATACCACCCAGTGTGCACTAGGTACAGAGAAGGGAGAAGGATCAGATGCAGGGTTAGACTTTGAGGACTTTATACTTAGGGTGGAAGACAGAGTCAATGAGAATGAAAATATAATAGAGGCCGTTCAGACCATATACAGAAAATGGTGAGTATAATAACAAGTAAATCTGTTGTTCAGTTTGCTCAAAGAAGGAGGGAAAGGGAAGGGAAGGGAAAGAAAGGGAAGCAAGAGAAAGAGGGAGAGAGGCTGAGTGAGAAGCAGGCCGGCCTATGGCTGGGGTCCAATGAAAGTGTGGAGCCTAAGAAGACACCTGGGAAGTAAGCAATGCCAAGTTTGCAGTTTTCTTGCTGTTGGCCTTGTTTTATTTTACTTTAGCTTTTGCAGTACTAGAGAGTGAAACTAAGGACTTTGCCGTAAGCTATATCTCCAGTCCTTTTTATGTTTTGAGACAGAGTCTCACTAAATAGCTAAGTTACCTGGGCTGGGCATGAATTTGCAACCTAATGACGCACATGCCACCTGCTCTGGACCAAGTTGTACTTTTCCCTTTGATGCAGGCAGTGAGGGGTAGGAAATGGCATTTCATTATGACCCTCTTTCTAGATGTTAGTCATGGCATATTTTAGAGCAAGCCTGGAGGGAGCAGAGATAACAATGCCACTTCAAAGTCAGGAAAGTCATCGCACAAACACAAACAATCCCCAGTCTCCTTCACAGTTGTCGATTTGCAGGCAACTTGCTTTGGAATTACCAGCACGCTTTTTTTGCTGTTAGTCTAGCTATTTTCTACATCTAAAATATTATTGTTTTGGTTCATTTTTAGGACTGTTACCTTTGGAGAAAGACTGATTACCTGGCTCAAATTAGAGACCTTTTTGGTTTGGAGTTTGTTTCTCACTCCTTGTGATAATCTGAGCAGATCATTTGGTCACTCATTGGTCCCTCCCACTGTTCCTCTTTGTAAACCTTCTCACCAAGTCACCAATTTCTTATTTCCAGAATAAGAGAAGTTCCTAGGCTTTAGCAATGATGTCATTCAATAATTCCTGCAATGGGATCAAACTACTTCCTCCTTTGGGCACTTCCTAATTATTTTATTTTCTATTCTACTTTGTAAGTTCAATTTTCCCCTTTCCTCAGTCTTCTCAATTGCATTGCACTCCACATTTCAGCTCTTCTCTCTGATGAGTTAAGATACATCCATTATGGTGCATAATCTTTAATGGAACTCAGTCCTAACTCATTCATCTTTTGAAATGCAGTTCTATAATTACATTTGAGCCAGTCATCTCTTTTTCTATGACTTTTAAAGTCTGTTAAATGTTCTGATATGAAGTCATTCATTCTGGTTTAATAATCATGTGAAAACTTGCTGTGTATGCACTCTGGCAAAACTTATCATTAGAAATCAAACCTAGTGAAAAAACATGATATGATTGATATAATTTAATAATAGCTACCATTTAAATCTGCCTTCTGTGTATTACATGTCATTTTTAATGCCTACAATAATTCCCAGTACATAACACCATTTCATAGGTAAGAAAATTTATAATCAAAGATCCAAGTAGGTTTTGCTTTGTTTTACTCTTGTGTTGATATGTTCAATTTGTAAATGCAGCATCCTTGTTTCAGAAAACTGTGTCTCTTTCCTTCTCTGCCCGTATGGCTTTCATGAAAGAGTCATGTTGTGATACAATCTGTTGTGGCTTAGATATTGAACATCTACCCCCAAAAGGCTCATGTGTACAGATGGGGGGCTTTTGAAGGTGAAGGCCTGTATTCATCAATGGTTTAATACACTGATTAGTTCAGAACCTCTGTGCTGTTAGGAGGTGGGGCCTGGTTAAAGGCTGTCACTAGGGTGTCACCCGGAAGGACACATCTCCCTCCTCAGCTCTTCCTTTCTCTCTGCTTCCTGGCTGCCATCTCATGAGCAGCTCTCTTTCCTCTGCCAGCCCTTCCACTACACCCTTCCTGCCTAGGAGCCCACTGGCTGTGGATGGAATCCTCTGAAAGCCGTGAACCAAGATAAACCTCTTCTCCTTTAAGTTGTAGATATTGGATATTTCGTCCCAGTGATGAGCAAGTGACTAAAACAGGATCCTACCTTCTGGCCTCTGAGCTTCTTCCCATGGTTTTGGGGACTGGGAAGTATGTGAATATTAGTTCATGGTATTTTCCTGTGTCTGACATGTAAAGCTTATGAATTGTCAGCGGCTTCTTTATGACCACAGGGACTGCACATGTTAAGGGTGGCAGCCTTCAGACCAGGAGCTGAGGAGCAGCATTTAAGCCCCTGTCTTCAGTCTTCCAGTCCATGTGTCTTGATAAGGAATTTTCTTGCTCAACTCCAGTGTGGTATAAGTCACTTATAACCTTCAGAGTCTTAACTTTTACCGACTGCTGATCTTCTTGTAGCTTGAAAGTAGCTGGCATGTGAAGATTTCATTTAAAGACTGGTTTACACTAGTTCACCAGAGAACATTTGCTTAGTTTCTCCCTTCTTGATTTCAAATACAGCTGAAAAGTCTATCCTATCTGTTAAAAAATAATTGTGATACAAATCTACATTTCATAGAAATAGAAAATGTTCTAAACTTCATTGAAACTGCAAAGAATCTCAGAGACCCAAAAACAATCTTGAGGAAGAAGAATAAAGCAAGAGGCATTTTATGTACGCCCTGGTTTCAAAATATATTACAAACCTATACTAACTAAAACTGTATGGTACTGGCAAGAAGACAGACATATGGGTCAATAGCACAGAGAGCCCAGAATTAAGTTCACAAATATATGGTCCACCCATCTTCAGCAAGGGTACTGAGAATACACAATGGAAAGAGTCTAGGGTGTAATTCAGTAGTAGAGTGAGTATTTAGCATTCGTAAGACACTGGATTCAATCTTCATCAACCTTCCAGCCTCCCCACCCCCAAATATACAACAAGGAAGGATAGTATCTTCAATAAATAGTGTTAGGAAAACTGGATATCCACATGCAAAAAAATCAAACCCTTATCTTACATCCTATAGAAACTCAAAATGGATTAGAGCCTTTAATGTAAGACCTGAAACTATACAACTTTTAAAACATAGGTAAAAGCTTCATGATATTGGTCTTGGCAATGATTTCTTGGATATGACACCAAGAACACAAGCAACAAAAGCAAAAATACACAAATGGAGCTACATCAAATTAAAATCTTCCACATGGCAAAGTTCACACAATCCATAGGATTAATTAAAAGGTAATCTACAGAATGGGAAAAAATATTTGCAAACCATACATCTGATAAGGGATTATTTTCCAAAATGTGTAAGGAACTCCTATAAGTGACTAGCAACCTTGGTATGGTGGCATGCACCAGTAATCCCGGCATCTGGGAGGCTGAGATAGGAGACTCACAAATTCAAGGCCTGAACTATATAATGAGACCTGGGCTCAAAAACTCAACAAACAAAATCTCAATAGCGAAACAGCAAAAATGAAAACACCAAATAACTTGATCAAAAAATTAGGCAAAGGACTTGAATGGACATTTCTGCAAAGAATATGCACAAATGGCTAATAGATATGTGAAAAGATGCTTGACATCACTAATTATCAGAGAAATGTAAATAAAAACCACAAAGAAATATACTTGACACCAGTTAGGCTGGCTATTATCCAAAAGACGAATGGTGACATGTGTTGGTGAGGATGTGGAGAAAAAAGAATCCTTACAAACTGTGAGGGTTGAAAAATGGTGCAGCTGCTATAGAAAATAGTATTTAGGATCCTCAAAAAATTTAAAACAGAATTACATACAACCCAGCAATCCTACCTCTAACATTTATCCACAACGGTGGAAATCAGGATCCTAAAGACATCTGCTCTCCTGTGTTCTTTGCATCACTATTCACGATATCCACAGTGTAGGAACAGCTGAAATGTCCATGGGTGGATAAAGAAAACGTGGTTCCACATACAACGAAGTATATCTGTGACATAAAAGGGGTCCAAAGTTGATAGGTATAAAGTTTCAGTTATATGACTAAGTTCTAGAAATCTGCTGTACAACATTGTGCCTATCATTGTGCACTTAAATTGAGAGACTAGATCTCATATTGTTTTCTTACCACAGTACCATAAAAAGGATAGTCTAATTGATTCAAACAGGACATCTTGAAAGCAACTGGAAACCATCCTGTTGTTCTTGGCTAATTGCAATGTGTTTTATTCAGTCATCTTTAGTTCTTGCATGTCTCATTTTCCAACATTTCAACACATTAGTCAGGAAAGGATAAAAAGAAGTTCTTCTAGGCATGTATTGGTGATATTCAATGAGAGAAACAAAAGAGTACAAGTGGGGAATGCTTAGTGGGTCACAGGACCCTGAAATAGGAAGAGATCGGAGGTTTGGTGACACTGGCACCTCCATGCATGTGCTGCGGCAGAGACTCCACCAGTTCACTCTTGGTTATCACAAGGACACTTCAGAACATGTCTTCAGGGTGACAAGTCTCTCTATATGCTACTTATATGTTGTCTGTGTAGCTTTTCAGTCTTGGCACAATTTCAAATGTTGTCTCCCCTCCTCCCATGTTCACTGATTGAGTCTGGATCTGATATTGTGTGGCCACCTTGACCTTCAGGTGACAACTTGCTCTAAGGCTTTGTGAAAGAAAAAAACATCATAATTGTACCTAAGAAGAAAATCTTAACTCTGCCCAACAATAGATCAAAAACCTAAAAAACACCTACTAGGGATTATAGAATACTTAACCCTGGAGAAGCTATGTAGAAAAGTATGGAGAAAAAGAAAAATATTTTCAGGGAATGGACATAGATAATTTTTATCGATAATCTCTAATTAGTACGCTTGGGGATTCTGAGTTTATCCAGAACAGATGTCAAAAAAGAAAAGAAAAGAAAAACAACAAAATTCCCAGTTAATTTGGTTGAACAAAGCAACTTTCAAATATTAAGCTAATTATTTTCAATCTATGAAAGCACTTTATCCCTAGTCTTCAAACATAGGCATGTTTGTTATCCAGAAACCTTTTCTCTGTCTAATCCAAATTCCTCTTGCATTGCAACTCCTCCCAAGCCCATGTTCAATTCTTTTGCTCATGGAAATGGCCACCTGGCTTCTCTTTGTCTACAAATTCTTTAGTTTTAGTTTTTCTCCATGGGTTCTAGTGTGTATCCTTGAACAATTCTTAATTAAAAAAAAAAAAAAAAAGGGCCAGGGATTTAGCTCAGTGGTTCCAGCACTTGCCTTGCAAGCGCAAGGGCCCGAGTTTGATTCCTGGTACCAAAGAAAAAAAATTCTTTTAAAAAAAAAAAAAAAGTTTCTACTGGCTTAGTAGATATTTGCCAAGCTGGTACATACACCATCTGGATTTCCCCACAGGATATGGTGGAGTGAAGCTCATGTTATGCTCCACTTGTGTATTCCTACGGAAGGTCAGACACTACCTGCCAGTCTTATGTCTGCCCTCGTTCATCCCAGCTCTGGTTGTGTGTGGTACCCCAGAAAGGAGCATCATGAAACACACTGGGGACATAGTTGCTGTCTGTGTGCTGGGTTTGTGTGTATGAGTGAAGGGCAGGTTGGAGAACAGCCTCCTTGGTAGTACTAATAAGCAGCCCTGGGCTGGGATGACCCGAGATACCAGACTCCCAGAGAAGGGAAACAGAGGTCTCCAAGTGCTGGGCTGGGCTGCAGGTTGCCCATTGCCAAGGCGAGGAGAAGCTGATGATGGCAGGGAGGGCTCATGTGCTCTGGGCACAAACAGGGTGGGAGATAGACCTGAAGACAACTGACATATTCGGGCCAAGCAAGTAAGCGAAGCCATTTGTTTTTCTCTTTTCTTCCTCTCAGGTTTCTTTGTACTTTTTCTAAAATTCAGACATCTAAACAGTTGCTGGGTTGGGCAGAAGGATGTGGTGGCCATTGTTTGACCTTTTCGTCCTCTTCTGAGGACTGTTTACAAAGTTGGTGGAAGACCTCCTGATTAAACAACTATGTGCACCCCCTGCAGAGCTCAGAATTATCTTGAATTTGAAAATATCAAGTTCTGACACCATTAGGCAAATCACTGTTGACTTCGAGTATCTAAAAACTCAAAATATAACTATTTTCTTCCATTAAAACCCTGTAATGTGGCCCAGTTCTGTGTGATAATTTTAAGAACAATGCTTAGCACCTATATCGGGCAGGGGATAGGAAAGCCAAAAGCTGAGCATCTTCCTGTTTCCCACAGTTCTTGACCCAAAGCAGAAGCGATGCTCTTCTCTCTTCATCACCAGAGATCAGCCTGTACTTTACTCATGCCTGGATCCCTGAGCCAGTGGATTCAGCTCACAAGTTTGCTCATCAGCAATGATCATAAAGCTTCTCTGCAGTTCTTGCTACCAGAGTGTCACAGTACTCCACGTGTTTGCCTGCTTGGAGTAGGTGGTACTCTTTGTGGTTCAGATGGACCTAACTTCATCTGCCTGTCCAGATGTGTATGTGGAATGATCACCCAAGTCATCTGGAGTCCACAGACACCACTGAAAGTCAGCTTTCTGTAAGGAAATGCTTAAAAGAAATGGGACCAAGGTAAAGCAAAGATTAAGGGATAGGGAGAAAGCTTGTAATTGCATTACTGCAACATTCTGCAAAATCAGACTCGGATTTCTGTAGAAGTTTTGGAGTTGAAATTGCTTCAAGTTATTTACCGAGAGCAACTGCATGAGTACTACATTGACAATTTCCAGCGTGATTCCCCTCAAGGTTATGTGACAAGGCTGCAGGACAATGTTTGGGTATTTCATGCATGTATGTAACTGTCACTTTGCTTTGCAAGATTAAAAATTCCCAGAATGTCCACAGGAGAGTACAATGTAGCTTTTGGCAGGTCAAGTAAAATGTCCTCCCTTAGTCTTTGTCCCTGCCTTATTCTTTCTCCTACGCTTTTAGTTCACTAAGTTGTAGGAACTGAAATCATTCTTGGTGAATAATGCGGGGCCACGCTGAAAATTTGTGACTGAGAGCTGGACCCTCGTCATCACCACGTACTTTGTCACTGAGACAGGGTAACCCATGGTAACTAAGCTCCTGCTGGTGAAGGGGCAGAGTCCCCCCTCCCTACTGCTCTATAAAAGAGACCCAGCAAAGCGACCCTACCAGCTTCTGGCTCTCAGCCTAGGTGCAGGTGCCGGAAGAAGAGCCCAGATCTGGCACGGGCCACGGGGAAGGAAGGTCAGCATGCCACCCAACCTCAAACTCCAGTGGCACTTCATTCTTATCTTCCTGGCGGCTCTGAGAGGGAATGGCAGGTACCTAGAGGTGAGCCATCCCCGGGCTGACCTGCCACACCCTTCTTATAAGGGTGGCCAGGCTGCAAGTGGGCTGCCTCTGCTAGCAGCCTCTGATGGGGTTAGCTTTTTCCTTTGTCTCTGCCGGGTCCTTCCCCCGGCTTTGCCTTCCCAGACTTGCTTCTCCCTTCCTCTGGGCATCCCGGGTGACAGCCTTCCTTCGCCCCCCCCCCCGGGGGGGGGTCCTGGAGTGGCAGAAAGGCTCAGGGACCTTCCAGGCGTCTCCTGACACCCTGGGGACACTAATTTCCTCTCCGTTCTCTTTGCCCGGCTCCTGGTTCACTTTCCTATCTATGCCTCCAACTTTCCGGACTGATCCATTTTTCTTGCCAGCTTCAAGAAGCCGCGGACTACGACCCTTTCCTGCTCCTAGGTGCCAGCCCGAAGAGGGACCTGGCTGGGGAGCAGCCGTACAGCCGCACGCTGCGTGAGTGGAGGTTCCTGAGGTCCCTCGGGTCTGGGGTGGCGGGGTGGTGGGGTGGCCGGGACCTTGGGACGCAGCTCCGTCCCCTCCTTCGGGGAGAGGACGCGAGCCCAGGGCGCGGAAGCCGGGGCTGCAGAGCCGAGCCGGAGCGGGGCTCGGGGAGCACAGCACCTCGACCCCCGCTCCCGTCCCTAGGGTGCCTGGACATGCTGAGCCTGACGGGACAGTTCACCTTCACCGCGGCTCGGCCGCAGCTGCACTGCGCCGCCTTCTTTATCGGCGAGCCGGAGGAGCTGCTCTCCATCCACTTCGACCTGGTGTCCATCGACTGCGCGCGCGGGGACCTCTTGAAGGTGAGGCGCTTGCCCGCGAGACGTCCGAGTGAGCGGGGAGCAGGCGGGGTGTGGGGGGGCTGGAGAGGGCTGAGGTTCTGCGTCCCCACTCTGGATGACACCCTCCGTGGATGCTCCAGCACGCGACCCCATGGAAGACCTCACCACAGCGTGTGGGGCCGGTGCCTCTGGGACTTCCAAATGCTGGAACTTGCGAAGCGATCTCCTGTGGTGGAATCTGGGGCTGATAAAATACCATGAAAAGGCGCTCGCGGGAGCTCTGGAGTCCACCGAGGGAGCCGGGGTACAGTACTGAGACTGCCCCAGTCCCTGCGCCAGCCGTGCTGTTCCACACTCGCGGGATGTTCCCAGGGTGCAGGGGGGTGTCTTCACAGCCTGCGGGAACCCTGGGGCACTGGCTGCTAGGGTTACGCTGATAGTGAGGGAAGGACAAGACCCCGACCTCACAGCACCCCCCCCGCCACTCTCCTGCAGAAGGCTAACGGGTCACCTTGGGCGCCCTCCTGTCCATCCTAAACAGGATTGGAACCCCCAAGGCAGAGCTGTTTTGGAAGCTGTCAAACATATTGGAGATAATTCGTATGGTTTGGTCATTTGTCTAATGTGGTCTAGCTTGGACTCATTAAACTGGACACCCGTGGTGATTTTGAGAACAAAGTCAATTGACTCCGACCCTTTATCCAACTCCTATGTTGTTCACATTCCAGTGACTAGAGGAAAGGAGCTGAATGAAGCCCAAATTATGCTAAGGTTGAATTCTTCTGAAGATAGGATATGGAGAATAAGTGTAAAAAAGTTCACTGATTTTGTCAGCATAACAGAAAAAGTGTTACTTGCAACCTGACAGCCAAAGTACTAGAGATGAAAGGCGAGTGGATGGGGAAGTGTGGGCTGTCAACTCCTCACCTCCAGCCCAAGGCCCAGTGCCCGACACCTTTCCCCCTGTTCAACACACCCGTGATTTCAGAAGCTCGTGAGAGTGACCACCTATGTCTGTATTATTTGTAGTTTTATTTTTTACTTTTTGGAAGGTATTTGATGGCTGGATCCTCAAGGGGGAGAAATTCCCCAGTTCCCAGGATCATCCTCTCCCCACCACCGATCGCTACATAGACTTCTGTGAGAGTGGTTTCAGCAGAGGCAGCATCAGATCCTCTCAGAATGTGGCCATGATATTCTTCCGGGTCCATGAACCAGGAAATGGATTCACATTAACCATAAAGACAGATCCCAACCTCTTTCGTAAGTGACCTCCCTGCTTTCTCAATCAAAGGACAGGATTCAGGGATCAAATCTCCTTTGCAATGGTGATATTACACCACAGACTAAGGGAATTTGAGCTGAGAAATTATTTGAATGAAAATTCATTTATAATTAGATGTGACCCAAATGATATTGTCTGTTTGTTATTAGGAAAACAAATTGTGGTGTTTAATTTACTGTCCAGGGTAGAATAGTAAACTAGTTTATGGTGGCTATAATTCTATTTTTTCCCCAAAGTCTTCTTCTGATATCCTAAGTTACTGTAATGCATTCAGGGAGGAAACTTTAATCTCCCAAGTCATTTTACTGATCTAGGATAAACTTGGAGGCTCAGAAATGAAGTTGTGGCCATAGAACTAGCTACGGAGGCAAAGGCTGGCGGGCTGCGTGTCAAAGGCCATGTTCTGAGCAGAGGATTGGACCAGAATCCCTTTGTGCTGTGCTCTGATGCCAACCCCACTACCTAATCTAGTTCTTTTCTGATGGAGACATGTGGAGATTATGCTATCAAGCTGTGCAGCCCAGGCCTAAAGCATGTGCTTTTTTTTTTTTTGGTGGTACTGGGAGTTGAGCCCAAGCCTTCAGACTGAGCTACATCCCAGCCCTTTTCATGTTTTAGTTTGTGACAGAGTACCACTAAGTAGCTCAATTGACCAAACTGGCCTTGAACTTGTGATCTTGCCTCAGCCTCCCAGAGTATAAAACACACACTATTTTAATCAGAATGAGTTCATTCATCCGCTTATTTTTCTCCATTAAGAAAAAACACAAATCTTTCTAAAAATCAGAAAAAGAAAGCATATCATTCATTTTAGGTAGCATATAATAGTAGTATTAATACTAATACTTCATGTAGTTGAAGAACAGGGCCTCATCTGTCAAAGGATAATATACTACTAATCTGATTTCCACTTTTAAAAAAAGAACTTTTAAAAGGATCTCTCCAAAAGAGCTGTTTCTGAAGACTGAAGCAGAATGCTCCTAGGAGATTAAATGAAATGTCTGGCCCGAATTTTGTTTGGTAAGAAGTCAGAAGAAGCCTTCTAGGATTATCAAGGAATTTGAGTTCTTTTTTTTGTTTGTTTATTTGTTTTTGTTTTTTTGGTACCGGGGATCGAACTCAGGTCCTTGCGCTTGCGAGGCAGGCGGCGGAACCACTGAGCTAAAGCCCCAGCCCTTCAGTTCTTTTTTGAAAGTAAGTGTAATTAAAAATAAAAGAAAGAGGCAAGAGGTAGGTCTGATCTGTCCTGATCAATCAGAATTTTTAGATCCATAGTCATAAAAATGCAAATTTTGATATTTCTGTTTCTTAGCTAGAAGGATAAATATATTTTAAGTGTAGATGTACGATATTAAAAATTTCAGATTCTTGAGAGTCAGCATTAAAAATTTATCTTTTAGTCAACATCAATCAACACTGAATGTACATTTATCAAATTTAAGTATCCTGTCTTTTTACTCAATCGATTGTGTCATATTATAAAATACATAAAATTGTTTGCTTTATTATTTTAAAAATAACATTATGGATCAAATTCTGAGTGAAGACTTCAGACAATTTTTTTGTTTGTTTGTTTGTTTTTGAGGCAGAGTCTCACTACATAATTCAGTCTGGTCTTAAACTCAGTATGCAGCCCAGGCTGGCCTCAAACTAGTGGCAGCCCTTCTGCCTCAGCCTCCCACATGCTGTGATTACAGGCCTGCATCACCATGCCCAGTTAGACAGAGTTTGAGTTCTGGACTCATCTTAAGCCTTGACTGTCCAGATTCCTGGCTTGAATACAGACCCTCAATAAAAGATGTGTTCCTAGGTCAACTACCAGCTAGGGTTGCTTTCTAGCTAATGATTCATGTCTTGTGATGTTATAAATAAGGTAAACCCTGGAGACGAAGGTCAGAAGACTTGGGGCCTTCTCGTGGTTTTTTATTCCCCAATTCCTTCCTTTCTTGTAATTGTCATTGAGGTATATATTCTCTTCCCCCCAGACTATGAACAGTAAGCTAAAATAAGGATACAATAAATTTCTATAAAACCCCATTAAACCTAATAATGCAAATGCAACCTCTTTATTTCTGCCAAGCTTGCAACGTCATCTCTCAGACCCCAAATGGAAGGTTCACCCTGGTGGTTCCTCAACAGCATCGGAACTGCAGCTTCTCCATCATTTATCCAGTGGTGATCAAAATATCGGATCTCACCCTGGGACATGTGCACAGTCTTCAGTTAAAAGTGAGTGCCACTTGCTTCCTGAGCATTTGGTGAGGCCACAGCTTTAGCACAGCAGGTGCAAACTGGCAGAGCAGGTTCCTTGGGATTTTAGCTCCCACGTGTGTGTGCGCTTTTCCTGACTGCTTTTTACCAATTCCCTGCTATTTCAGTTATACTTCGAATCACACACTCAGGTGCCCATTCTGACTGCTTCCACACTTTCCTTGTGATGTAAGGAATGCTTTCAGTGGGTAAAGTTGTGGTATGTAATTACAATTGAACTCTCTTGTACTTGCGTCTTTTATAAAATTCTCTCCTAGCAGAACCCAGCATGAGTCATCTACACAGCTGCTTTTCTGATTATTGGAATCTTGACACGAAGCAAGTATCTCATGGACAGAACTATGGTAGGAAGGGATGTTATCTGCAACATAAAATGTGAGATTGGGTGTTTTTATATTGCAAAAGGCAATAAAGTTTTGGAGATTTGGCACTACATTTCATTTAATACATTTTACCTCAAACATATTTGTTGAGAATCCCTATCAATTTGGTTTTAAATGAGCTTCTGAATAACCTTAAAATGAATGCAGGACTTGAACACATTCACTGGCATGGTAGCGCCTTTCCCATGAGTCATCCTCATTTCCTTTTTCTTGTTCATCTGCCTAGGCTAAGATAACTTGTGTATTTGCTGGTATCAAATGTGGTCATAGTTCCTGATCAGATTTTAGTGAAAGTCAAATAAACAGGACCATGATGGAGACAAGAAAGTATATCCAATTTCTTCTAGTCCTAAATAAGCTTATGCTTACCTTGGTATAAGACTAATCCTTTGATGAGGATGACTTTGAATGTCTTTGGTACAGGCTGATATTTCTCATGTCATTCTTGATGTAAAACCTAGAAGATGGGACATGTCTCCCAGCAGACTGGGAGATTTGTCCTTTAGGTATTGAGTCTACAAGAAAAAAATTTGGGATTTCTCCTTGACAATTGAGAGTCTATAGTGTTCTAGGGATCTATTACTTTAAAGGATTTTTTTCAGTGCTTCCTGTATGTAAGGGACCATTTTAGACACTGGAAATGAGCAGCCAGCCAGATGGATCCTGTCCCTGACAGTGTGCATTCTAATGGGATGGGCCAGACAAAATGGCCATGTATTTCAAGCAGTGCTAAGTGCTATACAGAAGACCCAGCAGAATGGTTTGATAGAATGACTGGCAATGTGTTGGTGGGGGTGGGGGGTCAAGGGAAGAACCACCTGGGCTAAGGTGTTGAGGAAAGAGAGAACCTGAGTGACAGATCAGAAGCAACCAGGACCATGGGAAGAACAGGAAACGGAGGGTACAGTGGACTTGCTGGGTTCCAGAAATGGGAAGAAGGCAAGGCATGGGTGGGAGTGAGAAGCTTAGGAAGATGGGCCGGGTGAGAGCGCTCTGCTGTCCCTGTTTTTAAGTCTGGTGGGAAACGGTGAAGGGGTCAGGTAAGTGGTTATGTGACCAAGGTACTGTCTAAGCTCACTTGGCTTCCGCATGATAAATGGATGGGCTCTCAAACCATGCTCTCCTTCCATGGCCCCAGATATGTCTCTCTGATGATCATTATTACTGTACCTATCCTTAAACACTCCAGACTTCTTATGTACTGAAAAGTGAGTTCCACCAAGGAAGAGTTTGGTTTTGCACACTGAGCAGGGTGGGGACTTTACATGTGGCACACGAGTCCAGGTACTCAGTGGCACATTGCTGTAGTCTAGGGGGAGATGATCATGCCTTAGAAGCCCAACAGAAATATCTAGGGGATTGCCACTGAAGAGTAGAACCGCAGAGAGGTCCCTACACAGCTGGGTTTTGCCACTGTTTATAAGAAAACCTGAGGGGTTTCCAAAGGGGAGGGAGATGTCATTGAACACCAAGGAATAGGTGCACCCAGTTTCCTTGTTCATTTTTGTCCCTTTATTTTAGTGTCTACTTTTTCCCAACTTCATTTCCCATTTCTTTCTCTCAAGCCTGCTGTTTCCCTTCAATACTACCTGATAACATTTGGAACCTAAGGAACCAAGTGGAAACTTCAGTCTTTAGAGATATTCCCCTTGGACATCATCTACTCAAGGGAAAGTCAATTAAGTACTTTTTCCCCCTTCATCCCCAAATAGCTTCTTTAACTCTCAATTCACAAACATGAAGCCTTTTGCACAGTGAAGCTAATTAAATGTTTCATCATTTGATGAAATTATGGATAAGTACGCATAGAACCTTGCACAGAGTAGGACCTTTAAAAATAGATATCCCCTCTTGCCTGCCTTCATTTGCCAAACAGTTGCCATTCTATTGTTTTTCTAATTTGTAGTTTAGCTCTAGCTCAGTGTCTGTCTGACTGTGCGCTTACGTAAGTTCTCATGTGTTTAAAGTTATTGGTTTTCTTTTTTATTTATTTATTTATTTTATTTTTTTCCAGTACTAAGGATCAAACTCAGGACCTTGTGCTTATGAGGCAGGCATGATGCCACTGAGCTAAATCCCTGGCCTAAAGTTCTTGGGTTTAGAGTTTGGTTCCTATGTGTTAGGGTTTATGTAGTTCTCTTCTGGCACCTGCCACTCTCCATAGGTCTCTCAATTATGCTTCAATGAGAAAAAGATGGCAGGAAAAACTGGTGACACGAATTATGGGAGTGGTACAAAGCAAAAATTCAGGGGGCCTTATTAAAAATTTATTAAGAATTTCAAGACAGAGCAGTAAGTGAAACTTGGGGTCTTTCTGACCACAGCCCTGTGTGTCACTGCCTGTGATTCAGCCCTGGTCACAGAAGGGGCCCCAAGGGCATCACCAGTGGGTAATGGTGGCTGCTTTTTCTGTGGAAAACTGAGGCACAGGAATTGCTGTGGACAAGACTGGAAAGGACTAAGGGAAACAGAAAAAGTAGCAACAGAGGATCACATGCAGGCTTAGAATCAAGTCTTCTTTTAAGTAGTTTGATGTGCTCGCCTCGACAGCACATATACTAAAATTGAGTAGCCTAAAATAACTTTGCTTTAGTTGAACAGAGAAAGATGATGGTAAGTCTAGCTAACTTGGGCTCCAAACCAGAGTTTTATACTTTTTAAAGTCTACTCAAATTAACCTAAATCTTTACTGGTAGAAATCATTGTTTCAAACAGCAGAGAAAGTCCTTTATAAAGAAGAGGAGAAGAGGTAAATTAAAGGGACACCCAGTACAGAAGCTCTCTGTATAAAATGCAGATAGTTGGCTTCATTTAGCTCTGTCTGCATGCATTAAGAAATTCAAATTATTGAGAATGTACATCCAAGAGATTCAAAAGCAAAGCATATTCAGGTCTCTCTCATACATCTTATATCAAGTGTATAGATTTCTGTTTCATCATTCCAGCCCTTGAGCTTAAATTTTTTTTAATATGAGCATAATTTTTTTAAAAAAATGATTACTCGACTGCTTTAGGAAAGCAATTCCTATGATTGTTTCCTTTTTAAAAGCTTTTTAATTTCCAGAATTCTAGATGTTAAATTCATTGGCACTGCCAGGATGTTGAGGGCTGATAAGTAAATTTCCCCTTCTACCATTGGGCAAATGGGTTGACTTTTGTCTTGGTTTAAATGTGTCTTACTCTGCTGCTTTGTTCTCTTAGAAACCCTCAGCAGGCTGCGGGGGAAAAGGAGACTTCGTGGAGCTGCTGGGAGGAACTGGCCTGGACCCTTCCAAGATGATGCCTTTAGCTGATCTCTGCTACCCCTTTCATGGCCCTGGTGAGACACTTTTCAGTTGTACTTGTGTACCTATCAAGAGTATTTCTTTACATAAAACACTCCTTGTTTTTAATACATTAGAAAGTGAGTTCTGCCAGGAAAAACTTCCATTTTATATGTGAAGCCAGTAGGAGAATTCTACATTTGAGTCTATGTACAGGGTCAGAATCTGTTATCAAAATATCCGACATTGGGCTGGGGATTTAGCTCAGTGGTTCCAGCGTGTGCCTCACAAGCTCAAGGTCCCAAGTTCAATCCCTGGTACCAAAAAAAAAAAAAAAAATCCAACATTGAGAAAAAACTATGAAGCAATGTAGATGTATATTTAGGGTTGGTGTTAAATGAAAAAGACAAGCTTTTCATTCCATCTATCCTGCTTTTATCCTCTGGAGACTACGCGATTTGTTTGCTAGCTGAAAAACTAATGTTTTTCAGTATCATAGATTAATAGGAATATAATGAAGTAATAACTAAATAAGTTTTCCGTACGTGTTGTACGTGTATGCATTATTCATAGTAATGAAACCACAAAGTGGTAAGATTTATTAGAACTTCTCTGAACAGCTGACTGTCCTCAACTTCTAGCAGAGGCCATGGTGATCCAGATGTTAATTCTGAGATCTAAAAGTGGTGACCAATATTAAAAAACTGGCTTAGGACACAACTGCCAAAGGTCTTCTTTGTCAGGGGCCAGTGAGGATTTTCCATGTGATTATGCTGAGGTGGGGTGAGGAGGGGTGGGAATCACTGACCCCATAACCAACCTCATTAAGTGTGTTTGTGGACCGCATAGAACATTCCTGTAAGGGTCACTCCCATACCTGTACTTCAGGTGCAGGCGTCTGGTTATCTTCAAAAAGACAAAAGTAAAATAGAAGACAAAGAACTCAAATCTCATAGTTAATTATTACCTAGTCCCTTCCTCTCCTGCCACCACAGACCCTTCACCCACTGTAGGTAATGAAATTGCAAAGGAGACAGGCATGTTGATCAGCTGTGGCTCATTTTAATTAAAACCAGATCAACCCAACAATCTTTTCTCTCTTTGAGCTAATTCTAGAACCTTGATACACAAAACATCTCTGAAATGGAATTGATACACACAGATAAGCACTAACCCTGGCGTGTACTCCGCCCTCCCTGGTACTTCTGCAAGAAAGAGGTTTCAGATGAGATTTCAGGCAGGACTGGGCCCAAGCTTTCCTATCAAAGTAAAAGCAAAAAGTTTCTAAAAGCCCATTTTGCTGAAGACTGGATTTTTGATCCTAATTGATCCTCTTCTGAATTGTTTAAAGAAAGATAAATTTGTCCCACCTAGAAGAAGTTAACCTAGGCTCCCTTGTTCTTATATTAAAACAATTATAAGGATTATATTTATTATGTTTTCAGATTAACATTCTTGAATTGTTTTATTTCATTTTAGCCCAGATACATGTTTGTGAGGTACTTGTGTTATAAGATGATGCTGATGTGTCTTAGAATTTAGAAATGACTTGTAGAATGAAGGGAAAAGACAGAAAATTAAAACAGCAGAAAGGAGTATTATAGGGCAGATAAATCTTGGCTCAGAAACTGGTTTGAGGCTGGAGAAGTAAAAGGAATGTACTTTTTAATAAAAATACTATGACTTTCTATATGTAACTGCTCAGACAGACGAGCATGAGGAAATAACAGTTGTCAGGTGCTTATCCAGATAATGAAAATATTGGATGTAAGACGAGTAGAAGTATTAGAAGCTATTCCATATGAGGAGTACTCGAAAAAATGAGAGCAAAAAGGTGCAGGTGGACCATAGGACAGAGACTACTATATTCAGTGTAAGCCTTTACCATGAAAGTGAATTTTTTATGTGTAAAGAAAAATTATTTCCTAGATTCAGAAAATAATGAACAGATAATTTCGTCTACATAAACAGAAAGCGGTGTACTCTGACCTGTAGCCCTTGCCCATTAAATGCCACTTAGAAACCCAGATATCCTGACAAACAAAAAATGCCCTGAAAATTTCCAACCCGTCCCTAGAGAACAGTGCTGTCCCCAACATGAGCACTGAAGCAGAGCACAGGTGCAGGGCTGACCAATCATCTCTGCTCCCTTTACCACCTCATCTTTGCAGGCAGGAGAACAGGAAAAAGGCTGGGCAATGTCCCCTTGCCTCTTTCCATTCAGATTTATTTGTCTTATGCTCAGTTCTCACTGGAGAAGAAAAACTAAGTTCAATTTCTTGATTCTAGAATTAATTATATATTATAATAACAAAACCCAAAGCATGTCACATCCCCTTGCTTTCCTTGAGTTTAAACTAGCAAGGCAATGGCAGTGGTTTGTGTGGCTCTAACTTGCTGAGAAGCTTACTTTTTCCATCAATTATAGCCCAGATGAAAATTGGCTGTGACAACTCTGTGGTGCGCATGGTCTCTAGCGGAAAGCATGTCAATCGCGTGACGTTTGAATATCGCCAGTTGGAACCGTATGAACTGGGGAACCCAGCCAGAAACAGCATCCCAGAATTCTGCCTGTCCAGTCTTTGAATAACCTGCTCCACACCCACCGTGCTGCTAGCTAAGAGTATTCTCAAAGCTTATTGTACATAATTCTCATGACCAGCTAGTGAAAAGCCTTTCATAACAGTCAGTATTCCCAGCTGTGAACACACACACACACACACATTAAGTTTTGTACATTGCTTCCTTTTTGTTTGTAATATATTTATGACACATGGCAGAAAATGAACCCCATGTGGTAAATAACGCGTTTTAATTGGAAATGTCTATAGTTCTTTGGTGTGTTGCAAACCTGAACTGGTAAGACAGGCATAAAGCAATGGGCAATGAACATTGACACCTCAAGGGAAAATACTACAAAGAAAGGAAAATGGTGGCACTCATAGTTTTATTCCAGAAAAAATTTCAAAGTCTTGTGTACACCAAAGGAGTTGTGTCTGTTTATTTTTTGTTTATAATCCTGTTTACAATAGGTAGAAGCTGTAACTATTATTTGTAATACATGTTTTTAACAAAACTTTGTAGCATGGAAAAAACATTCCATCCACAAATATAAATGTGAATAAATATATTCAGAATGTTGGTACCTCAACATTGTGCTTTATTTGCTTTCCTGAGTGGTCTTGTCCTTTATTGCTCTCTGAAGATAATGTTCCCATGTGATGCAGAACCGAGTCTTGGGTTTCTTAGAGTTACTGGAACTCTGGGCCATTAGATAGAAATCTGTGGCATAGAGGGAGATTCACAGTGTCTGTATGAGTGGCACAAACTCTTGGTCCTTGCAGGGAAGCTGGGGGTGGACATCTGTGTCCCACCAGATTGAGGACCTCAACCTTTTTGGCAGCTAGGACTGGTTTCGTAGAAGACAATTTTTCCATGGATGGGGGTGTGGGTGTGGGTGGGTGGATGGAGGAGATAGTTCTTTGTCTTAGTACTGCATATGTTTGTGACACATGATAATTACATTCCCCAGCACTAGCATCAATGCCTCAGCTCCACCTCAGATCATCAGGCATTAGAGCTTCTTAAGGGTTTAGACCTCAGTCATATGCAGTTCACAGTAGGATCCACTGCAATGAGAACCTGGTGCCCAGCTATCTGACAGCAGGCAGAACTCAGGCAGTGGTGCCAGACATGGAGAATGGCTATGAGACAGTGAAGCTTCGCTGGCTCACCGCCAGATGTGTGGCCTTGTTCCTAACAGGCCAGCACCCAGGACCAGTCCACTGACCTGGGGCTAGACACCCCTGCTGTAAGGAAACTCAGAATACATGTTTTTGTCACACGGATGTACTTTCCAAAAAGCACAGCACGACTTTACATCTCCATAGATGCAGCTTGTAGAAATCTGAGCACTTCTTTGGGTTGTAAAGACTGAGCCTTTTCCATGTTTGGCTTGAGATAAAGCATGTGGAATGTAAAGATATCTTGGAGCAAAATGAAGTCCTGAGAAATGTTCCTAAGGGAGCCCTCTACTTTGGATTAATGCAAGGAATTGCAAAGTATACCATAAGTAATGGACTGATTATGATTCCCAAAACATGCTTACTAAGAAGTACATTGGAATATACTGGAATTCCATATCCTGGGCTTTACAAAATCTAAAAACCAGACATAAGGAACAATACTAACTGAAGCTATGCACGGTGGTGCACACCTATACTCCCACCACTCTGGGAAGCTGAGGCAGGAGGATCACCAGTTCAAGCCAAGCATGGGCAACTTAGTTCTTATGAAGACCCTGTCTCAAAATGAAAAATAAGAAAGGGCCTAGGGCTTGGGATTTAGCTCAGTGATTCTGGCGCCTGCCTCACAAGTGCAAGGTCCAGAGTTCGATCCCCAGTACCAAAAAAAAAAAAAAAGAAAGGGCCTAGTATGTAGCTCAGTGCTAAGGCCCTGGGTTCAATCCCAGTACTGCAAAACCAAAACCAAAACCAAACAAATAAATGAACAAAATCAAAACCAAAAGTGATTGAAAGTGCTACGAGCACCTAAGATTTATTTATTTATTTATTTATTTATTTATTTATTTATTTATATTTTTATTTTTTTGGTACCAGAAATCGAACTCAGGTCCTTGCACTTGTACAGCAGGCAGTGAAACCACTGAGCTAAACCCCCAGCCCAACACCTAAGATTTAGCACAAGCTTTGGCTCAGCAGATGAATGAGTACTTTGGAAAATTATTGTATAAATGTCTGGATGGATAAGTGGATAGATAGGTGGACTGTATTATTCTTGATTAGTTATATAAGATATTGGATTTCTCCAATCATAAAAAATAAATTGTATGGGCTGGGAATGTAGCTTAGCAGTAGAAAGCTTGACTAGCCCTGAGTTTGATCCTCACCACCAATAAATAAATAATAAATAAATATATGTTATGAAGTTGAGCCCTTTTGTTACAGCCCCTTTGGCAACCTAAGTATCAGGGCAGTTCTGGCACCATTAGAAGTTTCTGGCTCTTAACCCTCGGGACTTTATTATATGCTGATAAAATGTCATTTTCTAGTGAAGTTAGTACTGTGGTCACTTCTAGCCTTGGCATTCTGCAGTCATCCATTTTATACCAAAGCCTTTTTGTGAATAACTGTGCTTCTTATTTTTATTATTGTTTCTTACTTTTGGTGAATAATAGCTTAAGTTCTTTGTGATGACAGCCCCTCTGGGGGATCATTAATGTCTTGTTCTTGGAGGTCCATGCCTTCCTTGGTGTTCACTGAAAAGGATGGGCAGTTTCTGGAAACAAAATGGGAGATGAGATCTCTGGGGAGAGTTCCAAGGTGTGTCCTCACTGTCATGTCCACTAAGTGAGTGAAAGTTCTTATGAAACATGGGCCAAATTTTGCTAAGAAATGCATTTATGGGAGTGGTTAACATCATCTACTGTGGAGCCAACCGTCTATCAATCCCAGGTCTACCACTTCCTTGGGAAAGTCACTTATGAATTCTCCATTGTGCAGTTTTTAATCTGTAGAATGGAGATCATCAAGGTTCATTCTCCATAAGGCTTTGGTCAAGATGAAATACCTAAATACAGTAAAACTTTGGTTTGCAAGAATAATTCATTCCAGAAAAGTGCTTGTAGTCCAAAGCACTTGTGTATCAAAAGGAATTTCCTTATAAGAAATAATGGAAACTCAAATGATTTGTTCCACAACCCCAAAATATTTATATAAAAATGATTACGTTACTGGAATACAAAATAATAAAGAAAACACAAGATATAAAGAAAAATGAACAAATTCACCTGCACTTACCTTTGAAAACCTGCATGGCTGGTGTGAGGGAGATAAGAGAGAGGAGGATAGGACAACTTCCACAGTCTAATGGAATCACTGCTATCTATTGGCTCAGTGGAATCTTTTTCCTTTCACGCCACTTTAACAAGGAACCTAACCAATGACACTTGCTTTTACCTCCTTTTGAGGATTCATGGAAATGTGAGATTGCATTGTCATTAAACAGATTCATCATTCACACTGCTACAGCCTCATTCAGGCGGTGCTTTGCTACAAAATTTTTCAGTTTCCCACATTGTACATATCTCCCTAATCTCACTTGAAGAGAGGGATTCCTCCATCTTTTTCTCCTCCTTCTCCTTCTCCTCCATAGACAAGATCTTTATAACCTCTTGCTGTTGGGAAACAATGACCCATAATCCCACAGCGAGAGAGACAGAGAGAGAGAGAGAGAGAGAGAGACCATAGGCTCAGTTGTGATCATGTGACATTCAGCATCACATACTACTCATATTGCAAGACATCACTTGTTTATCAAGTTAAAGTTTATTAGAAAGTTTTGCTCATCTTGCAGAACAAGTTACTTGCAATCCAAGGTTTTACTGCAAATTTAAAACCCAAGAACTGTGCTTTGCATGTATTGCTTGATATTTTTATTATTGTTTCTTACTTGTGAGTAAATGTGCCATCCCAAGTCCTCTGTATTCTTGGAGAGGTGTCTTCTGTGCTTTGGTGGGTTTGCACTGACTCAGTTATGCTGTTTCATCCCAGGATGAGGATGTGAGTGTTGGTGACTGAGGCTGAGAAGCTCAGATATGTTGCTGGTGACATCTGAGGATAGGTCAAGTCAGGTCTCATCTCGTTCCCATGTGCCTCTGCTTACAGCTGACCTACCAGCAGGCTCTGCAAGGCTGCAGAACTGGTGTTGACCTTGAATAGCTCTTGTCCGAAGTGCTGGTCATGTACAAATCATCTCAGAGTCTGTTTTGCATATGTGCCCTTGTGCCTGTTCCCCATCACTGTAATCTTCCTGCATCTGGGTTATTTCATTCTAGCTGTCAACCAACTAGGAAGATCCTCACTGGACTTTGGATGAATAAGAAACTTGCATATTGTTAAGCCACTGAAGTATAAAAAACTCTCTATATAACTGAATGTTGTCATCTTGTATACAGTGGGCCTAAGTCTGATTTTCAGCTATTCTCCAGTGAGTTGGTTTGCTGCAACTATCCAAACTTTCCAACTGACCTGACTCTTTTCCAAAGAAAAACACTTCAAATGCACATTTTTGATCTCATGAATACCAAGCTTTAATTGATGTCATTGTATCCAAATAGTTCATATCTCTTAAATAATCTTATAACAGTGATTCTTAGATTTTTTTGAAAATCTGCAGATTGTCTCTCAGAAAAAAAAAAGTGCCCACATAAAGGATATATCTCCTTAGTGTCTGAGAGTTCACAGATGCCGGAGGCTCACACAAGGGTCTAGAATAAGAGACCGGCTCTCACTGTAAATAATGATAAAAGTCAATTTTATTGTAGTCTTCTCCTTCTGAATTGTCCTCTCTTCAGTTAAAAGGATCCATGAATTTGTCTGTAAATGGGTCCATAATAGAGAGTTAATCTCTGTGTCTCTACATAACCATGCAATTTTGGCTTTTACTAGATGGATATTCTTCACCTACCATATAGTTTTGCCTCAGGAAGGAAATACATCTGCCTTGAGATAAATTTGAGTGACAAAGATCTTTCTGCATCTCTTCCAAGTGAAAATTTTCCTTTCTTGTTCTTTTAACAGGAAGACTATGTTGCCTAGGTTTGGTTGCAAGTAGAATCTTCAAGAAAGGGGGAAGGGGTTTGATGGACAGGATTTACTTGTAGGCAGTTTGTTTATGTGCTCAAAAACACCTACTGGAGAGTCATGGAGAGAGCTCTTATTACAGGGTAATCATATGAAATTATATCTGAGTACCTCTTCCCTGTGCAGAGCACCATCACAGAGCAGAGATTCAGCTTTGTTGGTTCAAATAAGCAGGTCAAGAGGCCTCTGTTCTAGGGGATCATTGGTAATGATTACTGCCCATTTTTCTCTTTGCATTTAGAAGTTGTTTCTTCATGTGTGGAGACAAACTGTACAAAGAGAGAAGAACCAGAGATAGTAGGAAGAAATCTGGGTGAGAGAAAGAAGGCTTGATTAGAGGTTTTGAACACATAATGAAAATCAAAGTCTCTAAATTGGATTCTGGGCTTTGCTCTTGATAAGGCAGTGTACTCAATCCCTCTGCAGCTGGAAAAGAAAACAAGTGTCTTGTGCTTTAGGGGAAAGATTTAATATCACCACTAAGACATAATAGTTGGATGAGCTGGATGAATCCTTCGTAGTTAGAAGCATTGTCAGATATTGGGGGTTCCCAGTAAAAAGATAGACTCCCTTGGCTGCTCCCCAGGTTTTAAGTGGAAGATAATGTGTCTTGCATTAATGCTTCAGACATAATCAAGCCAATCAGATGCCCAGGTAGAGTGGCTGCATATGTGTGATTTGAGAGACAGCCTGAAGCCCAAGTGATTGAAAACATCGCTCCCACTGAAGCTTCCACCCTTAAAATCCTTTTCATTTTCTTTTTTAAAAATGTATATATAACTAAGCAAGCAGCTTATTAGTACTTTATTGTTTTGAAGGTTCCAACACACAGAGGTAAATAGGTAACAAGCTAACTTACATATCATTAGTTAATTTGGCCCTATAAGATATTGCTAATCACCACAACATGATGTAGAATTGGCAGGTAAGTTTGATAGAGGCTATGAAGTGAAATGAAGAGGATGAGCTGCTAAAAAGAAGACAGACTCAGAGGCTTCATCGAGGCTGCCTGCGAAGTCAGCAAGGCATGGATGAAACTACTGGCTGTCCGGAAGCTCAGGGAGCTCAGCAAAAGGAACACTTGCTAAGGAGTTAAGACTGTTACACAGACAAACTTCATGAACTTTCTCAGTTTTGCATGGGACCAGCTCAGAGTGCAACCTTGTTTGAGAAGAATGGATCAGAAGACATAATGAACACATAAGGACCCACTTTCAAAGCAAGGCCCAGACCTTCAGCTACATCAACAAGGGGATGGGTATAGGCAGAACTCAGGGATCCAAAAAATTGAGCTCTGATTCAACCACCTTGAGCAGGTTGCTGCCCCTGAGCACCAGGGAAAGGGGAAGAGGGATGCAGCCTTTAACCAGATGGCTTACATGAAGCCCCATGCATTTATGTAACACACAGCAGATAACACTGTTACTGTGTCTGTTCCTGCAGCGGAGAGGCTGCAGACTAATCAAACCTTTGGTAAATAGTTTCATCTCAAATTCTATAAAGAAGTTTTCTCTTTAAAGGAAATGGAGCTGGCTGTTACACGATGAGAATTTATTTAGTAAAAAGAAATTAGTTTGTTGCTTTTCTTTCTTTTTCTAACATTACATGGCCTTGAAATGGCCTTACCTCTTTAGCATTTATTTACCCATTCATCCATCATAATAGATCCGTCCTTGAGCACAGCTGACAAAATGCAGGTCTGCCAGGCCTTCTGCTCAGGGAGAACCAAGCCCTCCAGCCTCACATCGGTCTTCTGAATGGGGCCCCTGGGCTGCTTCCATCTCTGGCCTTTCCTGAGAAAAACAGCCAAGGACATTGAGTGCTCCTTACAGAACCAGGAACCCCAAGCCCCAGGGGAGACTGGAAGGGGCAAGGCTGCTATAACTTTCTGTAAGGCTGCAGGTTTAAACAGCAAAACAAAACAACCCCCAAGCCCTGTCTCTTAAGATCTAAGAAAATGTATGGCTTTATTCTGAATTTAAATGATAATAAAGCTAATCTTCATTTATACTTTATATGTCCCTTACACGGTTTTACAGTTAAACTATTTAACCCTTAAGACTAGGGTTTAGCGCTAGCCTATAGCGTGGGTGAGCCCTGAGGTTCACTCCCCAGTACTGGGGGGAGGGGAAGAAGCAGTTTCCACTTTACAGAGAAAATGTATATAGAGGCATAGAGAAGTGAATCACACAGTGGGAGAGCAGAAGAGTCAGGATTCAGACTTCAAGATCCAACATCCTGCTGGCAACTATCACTAGCTCTCTCTGACTGACATCCTCCTTTGTCAAAACATAGGATTCAAAGTGACCTTTGGGCCTTTCTCCGAGGATATTATAACAAATGAACCTAATTCCAACCCTAAGAATGGCCAAATACGATGGCTCATTTTATGTGTCATTTTGGTTTAGCCACACTTGTTGCAATGAAGGTTTTTTAAAAGATGAGCTTAACATTTAAATCAATAGACTCTGATAAAGCAAATTACCTTGCTTAATGTGGGTACTCATCTAAGCAGTTGAGGACCTTCAGAGAAAAATCCAGAGCTCTTCAGAAGAAGAGGAACATCCCACTAGCCATTTCCCTGGAGAATAGACCAACACACTAAAAGCTACTAATTTTTCTTTTTGTCTGAAGAACCTTTCTTTGCACTCAGCCATAATGTGTGGTAAGTAAAATTACTGCTAAATCTCTGTTGACTAATGAGGAGTCTGAGGTGATTGTGTCCTTTTTTTTGTTCTTCTCAGTCTTGTGTTACCCCCTGCCCAGTCACACTGACTTGCCATGCAGGGGCACAGGACAAACTGATGGAGGTGAGAGATGCCTCAGACCCTCCTGAAGTCCCCTCACACCACACACTGGCATGAGGACAGCAAGTGCCTAAGTGAAACTCACTTCTCAAGCAAAGAAAACTTCTCTGGAAAAAAGAGTCCAAACTAAAAATGGTTGAGATATCACCCTCCCATTTTTAGGAAGAACCATACAAAGAGAAGCCACCAGCTACACAGAAACTTAAGCTTGTGCCTACGTCATTTCCAAGCAGTATTCTATTTACAACCCTTGCTAATTAAATGTTATCGCTTAACATTAGTTGTTAACAAAGATTTTCTGGCTAATGTCAGATCACAAATGAAGTGCTTTAAAAAAGCTTCCTCGTTTCTTTTCAATGAAACCAATTTGGAAGTCTCTTGCAGGATGTCTTTAATTAGAAAGTGCTCCCTTGTGCGTGCTGAGCAATGTGTCTCCTAGGTCTCTGATTAGATACACTTTAGGCTGGTGCTTCGTTCCAATTGCAGAAACATCTGGAATGCTGCTCTGTAACCAGACAAGAGCAGAACATTATGGGGGTGGTGCAGAGGTTAATTTTTTAAAATGTAGTAGATGTAGGAAATGAAGAAAAGGGTCATTAAAATACAAAGCACAATGGATGGGCCCAGCAGTAGCTTGGACATTGCTAATTAGACAGTCAGTTCTGAAAGAGAAGTCAGGCCATAGGAATGATTGAATGAGATGGTCTACCATCTGAGTGGACCACTGGTTTAGGATATTAGCTCTTCTATTTCTCCTCATTACAGAGGTGAATATTCTCAGATACTTTGCCAAGTTTAAAAAGTATTCTTCTTGAAAATTACTATCTAAAAGATGATAGCTGTGAAGGTGCTATGAAGAACTGATTACTCATTAATTCAATGAATGTAAGCAAACAAAATTAGTATTTCATGGCAGACTCTCCCAGGTCTGATCCAGTGTACAGTCATTTTGTTTTAATGTACTATCGATGGAACTGAAGGCCTCTCACATGCTAGGCAAGCACCTACCACTGAGCTATATCCTTAACACTTTATAAAATTTATTTTGAGATAGAGTCTCACTAAGTTGTACAAGTTGTCCTAGAACTTCTATCCTCCTGCCTCAGCCTCAAAAGTAACTGAGGTTACATGTGTGCATCACCATACCCAGTTTGTTTTTTATTCTTAAATAATCTCATATAGTTCCTAAACTTTTCAATTTTGCTTGTTTGCTGTGTGTGTGTGTGTGTGTGTGTGTGTGTGTGTGTGTGTGCTGGAGACTGAGCCCAGGGCCTTGTACATGCTTAATTCACTTCTTTGTGTATGTAGATGTTAATTTAATTGATACTCACATTTTTGCACTAAATGATTTTTAAGTTTCCATCTCTGTATAATAAAACCTAACATTTATTCAGTACCTACTATATATGAAGTCCTGTAAAATGGTTTGTGTGTATTATTTCATGCAATCTTACAACAGTCCAAAGTGGTAGGTGGTATTATTTTTCTTATTTTACTATAGGAAGCTAAGTTAGATAAAAATTAATATACAGTCAGAGAGGGACTGAGGTCTCAAAGAAGTCAACAGAAAAAATAAAGAAGTCAAAATTGTGGCTGGAGGCGCATCTGTAGAAGGCCAAGCCTCAAGCTAAAGATGCAATGGCCAGGCCTACATGCCTCTCTAAGGGATAAAGGGATATTGTAATTAGCACCAGTCCAGTCCAGTAAATCCAGATAGGCAACAGTCACTTAGGTGGGTGACCAGAGCATCCAGACCCATCCCTTCCCCAAAATGCCTTTGTTCCTTCCATGTACCCTTGCGATGTGACCCACTTCCCTATTGGAGCAATATTAGCTAAGCAGCTATAGTTGTACTCCTATAGGTTGGTTGTAGTTTGAACGATGTTGTACCCACATTATGACCTTGCTATATAAATTACCCCTGAACAAGGGCCTCAGTGGCAACCCACTTCTGGGACCCCTCCTGTCTCTCAGGAGCTTTTCCTCTTCCCCAATAAATCTTTCCTTCTCTTAACCTCTGTTGTCCTTTAAAATTCATTCTTCAATATCAGGGAACACAAACTCGATACTTCTGACATCTAGCAGGTTGGGAGTTTTATTTCTCCTATATCATTCTGGAGGCCCCAGTGAGATCTTTGGAAGGATGTAAGAGTTTGTGTTTGTTTTATGGCTCCCCTAAATAGTTTGAATGGGTTCTGTCTCATTTAGATAGTCAAGAATTATTATCTGTTGTTTGTCAGTTGCCTATGCCTTGTCTTTTTTTTTGTAAAATGATAATAGATTTAAGTTGAGAACATGGGAAGATTGTAATGTCTTCATATTTAGGTTTCTTTGATGGGACATTTTTATTTTTGCAGGCAGAGCCTTGTGTTCCTGTTTTGTATATGCTGCATTTAGACTTACTTCTGTGCTAGTTGCTGAATTTACTTGTGTTCCTTTCTTGACTTTCTTGGCGGTTATGAGATGGCTTGTTGTCTTATTTTAGATAGCTCTTTTTGCATTTCTAATTGCTTTGCAACTCATGCTCTAGGGTATGTCTGAGTCTAGGGGGCAGGTTTTGGCAGTTCAACTGTTATGGTTGTTATCATTGTCAGTAAATTGTAATATGCTTCTTATTCCTTTATAGATGCATAATCCCTATCCCTGGGTTAGAAGGGAATTGAAATCCATTGTCATCCAGAAAAGCACACATGAGGGTTTTGGCTGACCCAGTGCCTGGGCAAAAGTTTTCTCCTGCTACTAGCAGGACCAGCAGGAAAAAATACCCATCCTGAGACACAGTGAGGGAATCAATCCCAGGGTGACATCAAGGGGAGCTACCTCAAAGGAGCATACATACTTATGTAATATAATTGGAACACTTCCAATCTGTCCTTTGATTTTTTCTCACTCTCCCTCACTCTTTTCATAAAGTTAGAAAATACTCATTCAAAGTCTCTACATCACTGGTTTAATTTTTTGCTTGCAATGGTTCCCTTCTTAAACATGGCTGTCAGAGCAGGAATCAGCTGTAGCTTGTGTTTTTGGAAACATACTCTGGAGCTGGAAATGTGAGTTTTCAGAAAAGGTAGGTGTGCATCAGTAAGAGTGGCTAATACAGCCTGACCTATCTTCTGGTCACTTTCCAGATAGCAGTCACAGGCTCTGGAACAGAGAAACTTCAGGGCATATAAAAACCAAGAGGGATTAAAAGGCACATCTTCAGACCAGGGATTTAGCTCAGTGGTTTCACTGCCTACTGCGCAAGCACAAGGACCAGAGTTTGATCCCAGGTACCAAAAAAAAAAAAAAAAAAAAAGGGGCACATCTTCTTTTCCTCTTGTGCAGATGGGAAACTCAAATTTCCTTACTCCTCCGGAGTGTATTTTTAAGCATTTGAAGTTGTTTGACCCTCACACTCTGAGGAAGAGCTGTTTAATACTTTTCTGCAAACACGCATGGCTTGCCTACCCTTGAAGACAAAGTGGAATGCAGAGAAAGTATTGATTTTGGTACTGTTTTGCAGCTGGAGTTATACTGTAAGAGAGAGGGAGGATGGTCAGAGGTGACTTATGTTCATACTTTCTTTGCACTGAGAGATGATCCTGGCTTGTGTTTGAGGTGTGCATGGGGCCACTGGAATGTCAGACACCACTGGTCCTTGGAGCAAAGTCTGATTCATCCATCATTACTGACCCTGAGATTCCTCTTTCTTGTCCTCTGTACCCTAAGGACAAGAAGTAAGCCTTTCAATTACTTTAAATTGTCAACTATGAATCAGGAAAAAGGTGAATATTCCCTGAAAATAAAATAGTTGAAATTACCTTTGACAGTCCATCCCTTTAGAGAGAACAGTTACATGTGGCTATCAAAACAGCAATTTTAGCTATAAGCTGTAACTCTCAAACTATGGCTATCAAAACAAGAACAGAAAGCCTGTATAGCTGGCTATTCCAATAAGGTAAATCACTGGTCGAAAGCCCTTCTTAAAAATAGTCTTTGCTTTCACAGGTATAAAAAAACAGGTTTTTGTTTTTCCTTCTGACACTTATTGCAAGAGATCTCTGTTAATTGATGACCTGTAAGAAAAGTTCTGACTAGTCTGTTTATAAACCTAAAAACTATAAAAGGGTTGGTAGTTCAGTTTGGCCAGTATATTTGAGAGTGCATTGCAACTTAAAATAATTGTTTTGTGTACTTTTATGTTTGTCCATCTGTCTGTTTAATATGTGTCAGTAGCTAGTTAAAACACCTGCAGCTGCTTCATTTAAGAAAAATATATTTTTTGAGCTCAATAATTTATTTTTATATTTTTGGTTCTTTTTGAGATTTCCATGGAAAACCATTTATATAGGTTTTCAAGGTAGCCAAACTAATTTAAAATATTATCAGATAAAGACTGACAGGCTCAAGGGTTACATAAAAAATACAAGCCTTAAAGCTGGATAACACAAAGGTTACATATGATTTAGGTTAATATGTATGCTTCTCTGTATTAACTTTTAAGTATACATTATCCTCCAAAAGTTCTACTTAAGTTGCCTTATAGATAAACAAATATTCAAGACATTATCTCACATGCTTGTGCTTTATATAGTTTAACAGTAAGCTAATTTAAATCACTTGGTAAGAGTAAAGATATCTTTAAAGTTGGTAACATATTTCTATCCAAGTAGCTAGGTAACCAAAATAATATCAAAATCAGTTTTATAAACACAATGTCTATTATTGTCTGTGTATCATAACTTAAGAGGTTGTCTTGGTCAAAGAAAAAAAAATATATATATATGTAAAACTTTTTTGTTTTTTTGGTACCAGGGATCGAACTCAGGACCTTGCACTTGGGAGGCAGGCACCAGAACCATTGAACTAAATCCCCAGTCCTATGTAAAACTTTTTTAAAGTGTTAACTATCTGTGTCAGCTACTTTTCTCATTGCTGAGACACACCAGACATCCAAAGTTAAAGGAGGAAAAGTTTATTTGACTCATAGTTTGCAGAGGTTTCAGTTCATAGTTGGCTGGCTCCAAGGAAGGATGGCATGGCAGAGGGGCATCACAGAAGAAAAACAGTTTATGGTGGACAGAAGGCAGCAAGCAGTTAAGTAGTGAAGCAGCAAGCAACAAGCAGCAACAACAGCAGCCCTCTTTCTGTCCCTTATATTCTATCCAGCCTCCTATCCTTAGAGTGGGTAACACTCTCACCCAGGGTGGGGCACCATTAATTGTATCCCAGCATCACACCATGAATCAATCCCAATGTCACATCCTTAATCCCAGCATTACATACTCCAGATCCAGCCATCTCTGAAAAGCCCCACCTATGACTGCATGAGGCTTTGGGGGAACATCTAGACATAAGCCATAACACTGTCATCATGAGTCTTCTAAAGTAATTGTTTTTGGCTAATTAAAAGATTGTTTTCTATGTCTAGAACAATATATTTTTTAAAAATATTGAGATGTTTTCGGTTAAACTTATAAAACTAGATGTAAGAGCAAAGATTCTATATTTTACTAAAATAAGTTTCTTGTGTTCTCATCATTAACCTTTTGGTTACTAAAATGTGGGCTTTAAGAGTTAAAGTATTTGGATGTTATCCTGTAACATGTTTTCAATAATCAATTCATGATTGGGTAAATAAACAACTATTATCTTAACTTATGACATAACTTATATGTTTGGCTAAATGAATAACTACTATCTTAACTTATGAGATAACATATGTTTGGGCATATATGTGTATGTATATATATATATATATACACACACACATTTAAAAACAAGTGACACTGTGAATCTAAGCTTTAAAGTTAAGTTTATAGCATTAAGACTACATAAGTTTAATACATATAAAGCAACTAATGAATGCTCCCTTTATACAATATATGTTTAAACCTTAAACATATTAAATGGTAAAAATTGACATCTCTTTAAATTTGGTTCTGACATTTAAACCTGACCTACATCTATTGGCTTTGATTAAATAAGCATTTTTGTTATTGTTTAAATGAGATACACTTGTATGTTGGGTAATAAGTCTATTTGTGGTCATTAACACTGTTAACTTACCAGAGCTGTAAAGATGTCCTTAATTCTTGCCAATATAGGTACACCTTGGAAAACCTGTTAGCCATTTACCAGTCCAATTGTTTAAGTAGAGGATAACCAAAAATTGCATATTTTTTCATTAATTTTTATAAGATAATGTAACAGGAAATATAAATATGACAATTTTGTCAAATATATTCAATACAAGAATCAAACAGTTGAAATGACATCTGCCCAAGTGATGCTTAGGATAGTTAGTACATAAACATGCTGCCTGAGTGATGCTCAGGATAAACTATCAAGTGGTTAAAAGAGTCTAAAATTTGTCTTAAGATGTACATACTTGTGTATAATCATGATAACAATTATTGCTAATTATTGGTATGTTACTAATTATATTAAATGGTATATTTCTGTTTCCTGAGTGTATAGGCCTTCAAAGATGCAAAATTGAAAAATATCATACTGGTGACTTCCAGGCTAAAGTTATTTATGGTAGTAACGTATTAGGCTCAGTATCAGGTTTATTTGTGTTCCAGCTATTTGTGATAAAAGGTACATGACAATCCAACATAAAACAATCAACCAGATGATGCAGATACTTTTTTAAAGGCTTGTGTGATTGTTATATGTATGTCATATATGTATCACAACATTCAGAGATGCTCAAACACTGTACAGTCCAGACAATGTCACATAAGGTGCATCTGTAGGCATGTACATTCTTCTTTCATAGCACCCTATCAAAGAATGACAAACTTGGCTAAAAATTCTTTATGTCATAAAGATAACAGACTAAAAAGTTATTCTGTACTAAGATGAACATTTAAATGTGCTTCAGCGATAATAACAAAACCTAATAGTTTTAATAGAATAATGTCATTATGACTGTTATGCTAAAATGTTATGTTTCCCTTAATTTCAAGTGTTCTCTATAAAACTTTATAATTGTTATCTGTTAACATTCTGCAGAGATTCAACTTCTAAGAAAACAATGATTGGTAAAGAAATAACAGTTCTCTGGTCATATTATATATTTCAACTGTTCTCCTGGGTGTTCAACAACTGAGGTTTGGAGACTAGAGCTAAAAGATAACTGGTCTAAGAGGAAAGCCAATATTTTGGCCTTGGCTCTCCAAGGTTTGCAAGGACCCAAGACATGAGAGGACCTTTCCTACAGGATCCTGCCACCTTGGTGAGCCACCCAACCTCCTGAACAGGGAGATTGTTAGACTCTGGTGGGCAAGAGTCAAGCAATATACAATATGCCAAAAAAAGAGAGTAACAAAATAAGAATTAAAAGGATTACAATGAATAATTGATAATTTGGAATAGGAAGAAAAGTTCCAAAGGGGTGGGGAAAGAGGGAGGGGAAGGGGAAAGGTAAGAAGGGAAAGGAAAAATTATGAGAAAAGGAAAAAATGGAAACAGTCTTTGTAAATAGGGAGGGGTGGAGGGGGTGAAGGGCGCACAGGTAATGGGGAAAAAATAAGAACCGAGATAAATCATGTACAGGTACAAGTACCCAATGACAAATGTAAACATGTTGTATACCTAAAATGTACCAATAAAAGAATTTATGCCCCCCCCAAAAAAAAAGAGTCACCAGAGAGAAAAAATGTCTCCCATGCTTCCATGAAAAGCCACGTGGTCAAGCAAGAACGTAACCCACCCTGGTTGCTGACACTGACAAAGGAGCTAAAGGGGTCTGTACATGGTTCCAAAAGTAACTCCTAAAGAGCCTTAAATGACCTTGACAGATAGCAAGAAGTTAATTTTGATTAATACAAGTCTCACTTTAACTTGGTCTTAAACACCCAGTAAAAAAGTATAAGCAAAAGATGTGCAAAAAAAAAAATACCATATTACTAAAGGTACATATAGAAAAGGGGCTCCAATCAGTGACCCCTGCTGGCAATTTTCTTTCTTTCCTTTTTTTTTTTTTGGTACCGGGGATCGAACTCGGGTCCTTGCGCTTGTGAGGCAGGCAGCAGAACCACTGAGCTAAATCCCCGGCCCTGGCAATTTTCAATGACACATGTAGCTGACTACTATTATGATTCAGTGAAAATAGAAACCTACAAAAGTTCCATAAGTCTTTAATTTCCTTAGCTAAAATTGTCTTTCAAAACCACCAAACTCTGTATCTTCTTACAACTAAAACTGGAGGGACTTATGACAATAAAAATCAGACTTACAGATGACTTCAATAAATAGACAAGTCTAGGAACCAGCTGGTTATAATCACTATTATAGTCCCTTAAGAGTAGTGTCTACATATGGCTTCTTTTCTCAAGCTCTCTTTTCATTCTAATATTCATGCTTTGGTCACACATGCTTTCCTCTCTTTTTAAAAAATTTGTTTATTCTCACCCTAGGCTGCCAAATGACAAGTGATTATGCAGATGGAGCCAGCAACAAATGTGTCAGACTCCTTTTACCAAGATCCACTAGATTGACTTTATAAAGAAAGTCTGTAACTGCTAAACCCCAACGTGACTTCTAACCAAAGCTCATTAGATTAGCTCTCTGGAAAAGGCCCCTGACTGTGATTTCCCCTACACTGATACTTCTCAGTTCCAAGCAGCTAGACTGAAATTTTGACCATTCTCCCCTAACCACAGTTAGGGAAAGCTCTTCTGAGGGGGAATATTTTTTGTTGTTGTTAAATTCTTTTATTGGTACATTGTAGGTATACAACACAATTACATTTCTCATTGGGAATTGGACCTTTACATGATGCATCTTGGTTCTTATTTTTTCCCCATTCCCTGCCCTCCCTTCACCCCCTCCACCCTTCCCTATTTA
>NW_004624869.1:1448322-1461156 GCF_000247695.1 Heterocephalus glaber
TGATTTCATTTTTTCCAGGTCCCCTTTTGTTGCCAGTTCAGTGGGTCCAGGTGGTTGAGTATCAGAGTGTTCCATCTCATTTCCCTTTGGGGTTGCCGTAGGTGATCTGGAAGTCTGGTTTTCAGAATTATTTACATGCTTTCTCATTTTGACTGGGGGTGGGGGCCTGTTGGCACCTGCATGGATTATCTCCTCTGAGCTGAGAGAGGTGGGACAGGGGACAGGAGCAGTGGTAGGCATGGTGGCCCAAAAGCCCTTTCCTGTGGGCTGGGAGCAGCGGGAGGGATGGTGGCTGTGAAGCCCCTTCCTCTGGACCAGGAGCAGTGGGACAGTGCCTCAGAAGCCCCTACCTCTGGGCTGGGAGCCATGGGACTCAGTACCGTTGTCTGGTGGTCTGGTGTCCTCTGTGTCTTTGTAGTGTGGAACCAGGTGGCTGTACAGAGGAGTGTGGGGTGGTGTCCAGTGGGTTGTTGCTGGGGTGGGGGCTGATTCGGCATGTTCCGCGTGACTCGCAACCTCGGTAGGGCATTCGCAGACCTGCCTGTCTGCAGCAGGCTGATTTGGCATGTTCCATGTGACTCTAGGGGGGAATATTATAGACAGCTAAGTTAGATAGAAAATATATAGTCAGAGAGGGACTGAGCTCTGAAGGAAGTCAGCAGAAAAAATAAAGTCATCAGAATTGTGGCTGGTGGTGCATCTAAAGAAGACCAGGCCTCAAGATAAGGATCCAGTGGGAAGACCTATGTGCCTCCCTAAAGGATAAACCAAAATTTAGGATTATACTATAATTAACATCACCTGGTCCAAAAAGTCCAGATAGGCAATAGTCACCCAGATGGGTTGAGCATCCAGACCCATCCCTTCCCCAAAATGCATTTGTTCTTTCCATATGCCCTTGCTACACAACCTGCTTCCCTACTGGATCAATATTAGCTAAGCAGCTATACTTGTAATCCTATAGGTCATAGTTTGAATGACGTTGTACCCACATTGTGACTTTGCTGTATAAATTACCCCTGACAAAGTGCTTTGGTGGCAACCTAATCAGGATCCCTCCTGTCTCTCAAGAGGTATTCTCAATAAACCTTTCCTACTCTCTTTTTTTTTAACCCTATGTAGTTAAGACTGGCCTTAAACTCACTATGTAGCCTAGGCTGGCCTTGATCTCACAGCAACCCTCCTGCCTCAGCTTCCCAAATGCTGGGATTACAGTGGTGCAACCCTATACCTGGCCATTCTTTCCTACTTTTAACCTCCGTTAGTCTTTAAAATTCATTCTTTGATTTCAAAACACACAAACTTGACACATCTGACATCTAGCAGGTTGAGAGTTATAGTTATACTTATCCTATAGTACTTTCATACTGATTTTTAGGTCAAGGTTTAGACAAGAAACTCACTGCTGTGATCAGTAAAGGGCACCGCAGCATCTGGTGCCCTGGCTGAAACAGACAGGCAGTTTCTAGGTGCTAGAACATCCTGCTCTGTTGGGTGCCTCTGTTGAAAGGTGATGGATATCCAGAAGGGAGATTCTGGGGTGAGTTAAGTTGCCAGGCCTCTGTGGAGAAACTGGGTCTCTGGTGCACTTTTTGTTGAAACCCGAACAGGCCACTGGTACTAATGACGAAAGGTGGTGTTTCTGTTGAGAACCTCATTGTGGGCAGCTGCTGCTGCTGCTACCAAGGGGAAGTCTATGTTTGGCAGTGTTTTTCTTTTCTTTCCTTTTCTTTTTTTTTTCTTTGGTGCCACTAAGGATTGAACCCAGGGCCTTCCCACTGAGCTACATGCCCAGCTCTTTTTTATTTTGAGACAGGTCTTGTTACCAGGTGTTATGAGGTCCTGATTCTTCCCAGGTTCTTGTTGTCCTGAACAAAGATTTGGACAAGGCACATGTGAAAGATGGTGAGATTTTACACTTACTGTAAGACCGAGGGCCTTACCAAATGCTCCGAGGAGCTGACTAGTGAAGCACACCCAGGAATCCCAGCGGTGTCTTCAGAATATAAGACCAAGAGCCTTACCAAACGCTCCAAGGAGCTGACTACAGCGAAGAACACCCAGGAAGGAACACACCGGACAAGTTGGAAAACAGACCTTTATTAGTCTGGCCAGACGGCACTCCCAAAGCAAAATAGCTTAGAGAGGCAACTGGCTCAGAAACCGAGGCTGTTTTTATAGGGGGTTGAGGGGGAAGTTAACATATTAAAGAAAAGGGGACAAAGGTTAGTGGTCGACTGTCACATATTGATGGTCAGCAGACATCTGCAGCTTGTTCTAACAATTGTGGTGCCTGGAATATCAGTTCCGGATAAACAAAGAGTTGAGTAGTTTACTCTGGGACTCTAGGTCTGTTACAGATCCCTATCTAGCGTCCCTAGACTAACAAGCATCTCCATCCATTAACTCACATTTTAATCACAATGGGGCTGGAGAAAAAGGAACAAAGGTTATGCAGTCCCACACTTACTAGAGGTAAGAAAAGAAGTATTCTGTACAGAGTGAAAGCAGGCCACTGAAAAAGAGCACACAGTGGCCTAAAGGTTAATGAGCAGTGTCTTTTTTAAGCCCTCCTCCTCAGATCTAGGCCATCTTATTCAAAACCTGCTTGATTTCCCACCAGAAGAATGAAAGATAGCATTTTCTGATTGGCGCCAGGTTCAGGGCTTGTCTTCTGTACAGGTCCTGTATCTCTGATTGACAGGCCACACCCAAATCTCCTACCTCACTCTCACTAAAGTTCTTACTTGCCCAGGCTGGGCTCTAACTTGTGATCCTCCTGCCTCAGCCTCCCAGAGTACTGGGATTACAGGTGTGTACTCTGCTTGAATGTTTCTTGGACTTTAGCATGACTAGGAATTACTAGAGATCTTGTTAATGGTCAGGTTCTGGTACTGGGTGGAAGGTGAGGTTCTGCTATTTCTAGCAAGCTCCCAAGAATACTGCTGCTAAAGGGACAAGAACCACAGGTTAAAAACAGACCTGTGAGGCAGGAGACTGCCTTTCAATGAAGTTAGCTGCTGTTTGGGTTTTTGGTTTTGTTTTTCTTGAAGGCTTGTGCTAAATTAAAAAACCTACCACACTCTCTTTCCACCTCGTCACTTGCGTTGGGAGCTGGAGCAAGCAGTAACTTGTGAACAGAAGACACATTAATAAAAGCAAGCCCCGGAGGGAGAACCCAGGCCAGCCTGTTGCCATGACACCAGATTAATGGCACTGAGCTGGAAGAGTGATTCTCCCTGGAGTAGTTATCAAGTGACACCATCTTAATTACCCATTGAAAAGAGCACAGCAGCGCAGGCTTCCAGCAAACAATTATTATCCTGATCGATATCCCTGTCTTGTTAGTACCTTGTCTGGCCATTTATAACCCAGTCTGTGATGTATTTGTCCTGAGAAAGTCACCTTCACAGCCCTCTCCACTTATCAACAGCCCAACCCATACCACACACAAAAGCTCCTGATTAGCCATCCTAATCTAGAAATGTCTGCTTATTTATTGTGCTTTGGGGACTTCTGGCTATGGACGAAGTGACATTTCTTCTTTTATTGCTCCTCCCCCAAAGCCTGACTTGAAGGGGAGAAGGGAGGAAGGTTGTCTCATTCACTGTGAGGCATGGGATCTCAGCTCCCAATTGTCCCCTGATACTGAGACACATGGTCTAGGAGACAGTGCAGCTCTTGGGTCTCCTCATGGTCTTCTCTCCCTTCCCTCCATGATACTGCTTCACTGAGCTGAAAAGGGTACTGATGAGTATTGGGTGTTAGGCAATGTTCTTCCAAAGTTCATGTCCACCGGGAACCTCAGCATGTGACCTTATTTGGAAAAATCTTTGCAGATGTGATTAATAAAGATAAAGTCACACTGGGTAAAGAGGAGCCCCAAATCCACTCCCTAGTGTTTGAGAAGAGGAAAGGATGGGCAGAGACAGAGACAATACATGGAAAAGACATGCGACAATGGAGGCAGAGATCGAGGCGGCCACAGGCCAAGGAACATCAGCAAAAAGAAAGGGCCCTTTCCCAGGGCCCTTGAAGCAGCTTGGCCCTGTTGACAGTTTCGTTTTGAACTTCCAGCTCTAGAACTGGAAAAGAATAGAAATTTTCTCCTAGTACTGGGGATTGAAGCCAGGGACCTTCTACCACTAAGCTACACCCTGAGCCCATTTTATTTTGAGACAGGACCTTACTACGTTGCCCAGATTGGCCTTGAATTTTTGATCCTCCTGAGTAACTGGGATTACAGGTGTGCACCCCTGCACCTGGCTAAGAATAAATTTTCATTGGTTGAAGCCACCCAGGAGGCTAATACAAACAAGGGAAATTGTGAAAGGTGTATAGGAAAGAATTTTAAATTGTGTGAAGGAAGGAGTCGTTTATAAAAGATGATCACATTGGCATGAATGTGTTCCAAATGTCTCTTATCCACTTTGCTTTGAACATCACAAAAGCAATAAAAATCCTAAGAATTAAGCCCTTCATAAAGCTACCCTCTTTCCTCATTTTAATCAAGGCTCAAGTCATGGCTTTCTGTGGAAACAACTTCTTCCAACCTCTACAGTTTGAATTTCCATCCACCTCTCCAGAAATCTCACTACATTAGGGGATGGGTCTCCATCTAGAACTGGTTTCTCTTTCCCCACAGCTTGTGATAATAATCTGTATAATTCTGAATTGTCCCACTCAGCATCACACTCCAAGGGAAAGGCCTCCAGTCTGAGGGAAACCCATCTGTCCTGCCTGCTGTCATGCTGTCACAGAAAAGGCTTGCAGTAACCTAGGTTGAGTGAGGGGATGTGCTTGTTAAAGGAAGTTAAACATGCCACCTGTTGTTGGTCACATAAGATGGACCAACTGGAATTTCTTTGGATGCCACTCTAATAGACAGAGCCATATTCTGGATGTAATTCGCTCAGCCTTACATGATACAAATGTGGTATTTGTACGATCTAGGTTGCTTGGTAACCTGCTGTACTCTAATAGATAGAGTGACTTGCTCTATTTGTATTTCTTTTAACATTTCATAAAGGATTTTCATTCCTCTTAGTTAATTTAATCTCTTTTGTGTGCATGGACTCAATTCTGTGAACCAGATAGACCTGAGTATCCTCACTTAATACACCAGAAAACACAAGATCCAAAGATTTTCAGAAAGATTGATGAGTTAATGCCAAACTAGAATTTACATTCAAAATGCCTAAGTTTTTGGACCACTAGCTACTTACCTACCACCAACAGCTCGTGTTTAGAACTCAGCACTATACCATGCTGGTGTTGTCCAGGCTGCTGCAAGACACATATGAAAAAGTTATAATAATAGGTCCTTCGGGGCTGGGGATTTAGCTCAGTGGTTCCACCACCTGCCTCTCAAGTGCAAGGTCCTGAGTTCAATCCCCGGTACCAAAAAAAAAAGTCTGAAAAAAATAATAGGTCCTCCTAGCCTTACATGTTACTATGACTTTCAGTTTTTAGTAACAAATTAATGCCTATAATAAAACTCCTAAATGAATATTAACAATTCAGATGTTCAAAGATTTTTTTTTAAATCAAATTTAAAATAAAAGCTTACTGGATATTCATCAGAAAGCTAAGATGGAACATCTTTTCCTTTTATTATTCTACACACAACTGAGGCTGGGACAAAGAACACATTCCATTTTATGCAGCTGTCACTTTCTTTTTGTATTAGAAAATAAACTTTCATTTCTTCTGAAGACATTCAGAATAATCCCTGATCATATCATCAGTTTCTCATCACAGAGGATATTTGGAGCCTCTAAGATGGATGTTCAGGATAATGTTATGACATATGAAGCAAAGCAGATAAAAGATATTTAAAATAAATTCATGATGATGCAATCATCTTTCATAAATGATTCCTTCTTCACCTATTTTATATAGGAATGTCATTAGATATACTCATCTATCTGTTCAATAGACTTTTTTATTTCAACACAAAAAGGATTTCTTAGTCATCTTTCCTCCCTCAGAACTTGGTAAATGAATGATCTTGCATGTGAGATGAATTTACCAAACATTTGTTTGATTGGATTATTCATGTTACTCAGATCACATGTTTACCTTTTCTGGATGAAGAACCTCAGGACCCTAAAGTAATAAGTATAAACACCAAACTGAGTTCCAATTCTTAAAACTATCATATAATAGGTTAAAATGAAGATATTATCCAAATGTACAGTTCCTTTCCACAATATCTGCCCTTCAAATGAGCACTGTGTGTGGTGTCCCAGGAACCTGTTCTCCCTGTAGCCTTCTTCATCCCTCCACTCACAGTCAACGTGGAAGGACAGTAAGTTTTTGGGGTTTTTTGTTTTGTTTTGTTTGGTACCGGGGATCAAACTCGGGTCCTTGAGCTTGTGAGGCAGGCAGCGCAACCACTAAGCTAAATCCCTGGACCTACAGTAAGTTTTTATGAAGTTATTTGGTCATACACCATGGATCAGACACGCTGTATCATAGAAACAAGTGACAACTGTAAGCAAAGCTTTACCCAAAAAGGCCTGGAAAGGAAAACAATGGCTTCCATAAATTGATAACTATGTTAGGGACTTGTGAGATGCTGTACTAAGCCCTTTAATAGATAACAAGTTCCACTATTGCTGCTTCTCACTTGGAGATGAGGACAGATAAGGAAACTGAGACACAGAACTGTTGAGTAACTACTCCCAAGGCAGCCAGCTAGGGAATGGCAGGGCTGTGGCTTGAGCTCATGCTGTCTGGCTCCAGTCTTTACTTTCTATGATGTGCCTTCTCTCCAAACGGGTTGATAAACTTTCTTTTCCTTGTAGAGTGAATTAACACTTTTCCCATCCTGACTAATTTGCCCTGCATTCCATTCCTAGCTTGTTGGATAAACCTATTCATAAAATCTATTGTTAAAGATTCCTCACTCTAAAATGAACATGGGAATCAAAGTGCTTTAATCAATATTGGGTCGAATATCAAAAGACAAGCAATCTGTAAATCTTTTTTCTGATTACTGTTATTTGTTTCTTTGTTTTTCAAGATTTGGGACTTCACTATTTGAAACAAATTAACTCACCCATGGTGGATATAAGCCTGTCTTACTTCGTTTTTGCTGGGTCAAAATACCCAACACCCACTTGAAGGAGGAAAGGTTTATTTTAGCTCACAGTTTGTATAGGTTTCAGCGCGTTGTTGCTTGGGTCCAAAGCAGGGTGGAGTGGCAGAGGAGAAAAATGTTCATTGCAGGGCAGGCAGAGGGAGCAAACAGTGAGCCTTCCCTTCCCTTTTATTCTGTACAGGTTGCAAGCCTACTGGTTAGTGCCACCTACACCCAGGGTAGGGCTTCCCATTATCCATACCCAGAACTATGTTAAACCAATCAGTAGACTAATCCAGTTATCACACCTGAAATCAGTGTCTCACATCCATGATCCAGCCACTCCCAAAAGCCCAACCTATGAGCACATGAAGCTTTGGAGGACATTTTAGATATAAACCATAACAAAGCTCCTATTACAATTTTTTAATGAAAAAAACCCCAAAATTTCATAACAAAATAATTAGTAAACAACAATAGTTAACACATTAGGTACCATAATCTTGCTGGTGAGGATAGGGGGGACTTTTCTTTTTTTTATAATTAGTTAAGTTTATTGGTACATTTTAGATATACATAATGATAGCATTCATCATAGGGAATTTGTACCTGTACATGACATATCTTGATTCTTTTTTTCCCATTCCCCTTCCTTTCCTTCAACCTCTCTTCCCCTCCTTATTTACAAATCTTTGCTTCAATTTACCCTTTTTTCCCTGTTTTTTTTTCTTTTCCTTTCCTTCCTTTCTCCCTCCATTGTCCCTAGTTCCTCTTCTCATTTGAACATTTTCTTCCTATTTCACAATATCTATTATACATTTTGGTCTTAATTTACACTTCCAGTTTCTCACACCAGAAAAACAATATAATATTTACACACGTGTCCGATTTATTTCATTTAAGAATATGGTCTCAAGGTGCATTGATTTACCTAGAAATACCTCAAGTCTATCCTTCTTTATGGCCGAGTACTACTCCATTGTATAAATAAAACCACATCTTCTTTATCCATTCATCTGTTGATGGGCATTTGGGCTGTTTCCAAGATTTAGCTAAAACAAACTTTGCTGCTATAAACATGGGAGTGAATATATCACTGTGGTATGATGCTTTTAATTCTTTTGGGAACGTTGTTGGTGGGAATATAAACTAGTATAACCACTAGAGAAATCTGATTATTGTTGAATTAGGATTTCTGAGATGGATTCAGTGCCAATTTATTTTCTCAAATAACAGATATTGTTTAGCTGGGACTCAGAAGCCAAAGAAATGATGAGAATATCAGAGTGATGTTATGGTTGGGCTATGATGGGCTATGGTGTTTCTGAAGGGGATGGTCTGTGGGCTCCCAGGTAGATGGTTTCCCTTTCCTGACCTAAGTGCCTTTGTCTTGATAACAAGGATTTTGAAGTATATAATGTCCAAGGCTCTGCTTATACCTAGTCACTCATTTCAGCTGATCAGTGTGTCCCAGGGATGTGGGTGAGGACCTGACTCTGCAAGGGCACACAATATTCATCTGTGATTCTCAGAGGCATTGAAGGACAAAAATGCCAAGGAAGGGAAACATGTATATGTAGTGATGAAGCAAGACTCAATTGATAAAACATCATGCAAAGAAAATTCATAAAACCCAAATAGATGTGTAATGGAGTCATTTGTTGGCTCTCCTCAGCATGACAAACAGAAAAAATCTTGATGGGGAGGACAGTGTGCTTTGGTTTGGATGTGGTTTCTTCTCCAAATCTTCCTGTGTGGCAGTGTAGAAGAGTGGGATCCTTAAGAGGCAAAGTCTATTAGAAGGCCATGGGGTTGCTCTCTGAGGTGGCTCTCTTGCCATGTAGTGGGCAGATATGGCCCAGGGTCTTGTGTACAGTGAGCAATGAATTGCCAAGTGTACACCCAGTAGCAAGTGGTAAGCAGCTCTATTTATCGAAGCTCACAGGAAGATGTGCTCAGGGCAAGTCCATGTGGACAAAAGATATGACACAGACAGAAAAATGGTGTTGGGTTGACAGAAAACTGAAAGCATTGCACACAACAGCAGCAACAGCAACCCTTAGTAGATCAGGCTTTTGGAGTTTAAAGGGTATGCACCTCAGTCCAGGTGCCTCCCCTGAATCTCTAAGTGTAATTGACAGGAATGATTGACAGAGTGCTAAGTCATCTTAGGGCCTCTCATCACACATGCTTGTCTCAGAATTCACTCTGATCTTAATTACATGCATGACATGTGGTCCATATTTATGATCTTGTAATGAGGTAGGAGTAGGAAGAAAGTGAGTGATTGTCAGGCTAAGAGATTCAACATGCATGTGCTCTCACTTAGAGCATCACAGATCTCCTGGAGTTTTGTATTTTATTTTTTACCTCTGTTAGGACAGTGGAGGAATGGGCCACAGGGTGCTGTTTAGAATTAAATGGATGGGCCGGGGATTTAGCTCAGTGGTTCCACCACTTGCCTTGCAAGTGTAAGAACCCGAGTTCAATCCCCGGTACCAAAAAAAAATCAACCAAAAAGAATTAAATGGATGGAAGGACATGACTTTCTCAGCTCCATTGTTTATAAGTGTACTATCTCTCTTGGGATACTAGATTAGTTCCTGTCAAACCCCAAGGGTAAAGCAACTACAGGGGCCAGAGTGCATGCCATCTCCATGGCACACCGACACCCCCCCCCCAGCCTTTGGCAGATATGAACAAAGACAGTAAGTCATGGCCCAGCTGATGCAGTTCCAGGAAGCCTGATGACCTGTACAACCACCACGCATCCCAAGAAGTATGACCTCACTATATGCCCCCAAATTCCTCACTGCAATAATCCTGCCCCTTCCCTTTAAATTCTTTGTTCTCTGCCCACTGTACACTGAGTCCCGAGTCATCCCACTCCCACCAGAGTGCATAAACTGCCTTGTTGCCCACACAATGCCTACCCAGATGGTCTCTCTCTCTCTAATACAGTTTGCACAAGAGAGTTTTTATAAAAGAACAAGCCTGGTCATTTTTCCACCTTGCTGGCTTCCAGTCTAGCAATGTGATCTCTTCCTATTGATATAGGGCATATGATATAAGGATTATATATGGGCCTCCAAATAATATATGGGAAATATTATAATTCCCAACCAGCTAGATGTCCAACACATGGAGTTAGTGTTCTCTCATATCGAAGAATGAATTCTAGGAACAGCAGAAGTTAAGAGTAGGAAGAATTTATTGAGAGAAACAGCTTCTGTCTGAGAGACAGAAGAGGGATCAGAAATTTGGTTGCCCATGGATCTTGGTTCTCAAGGGAGTTTGATAGAGCAAAACCATGAGGTGAGGCAGGTATAAAGTGGAACAAACTATGGTCAACCAATGAGATTACAAATATAGTCATTTACGTAATATTAATTAAATGGGGATCAAATGGGGAAGCAAGTCACATAGCAAGCATGCATGGAACCAACAAGGACTTTCCTAGGGAGGAATGGGCTAGGGAAGCTTTGGTTCCCCACCCAAGGTGATTGTTGCCTTTTAAAAATATCAATCACTGGCCCTGCCAGACACCACAAGGCATGGAGGCCAGCAGCCTGCGGACCCTGCTGGCGACCATGTGCACAGCACAGATGCTGCATGCTGGTGGCATCCGAGTCTGCACAACAGAGGCACTGGGGGGAACATAAAGGCCATGGTTATGAGCCCTAGAAGATACAGCAGAAGTGAAAAACAGAGAGATCCTTTCTAACGCTCCTCAAAAATTGAAGCCCACTGGGAAAGTGAAGAAAAACTCCAATAAAAGCATACTGGACCATTAGGGTTTGTAAGTTGGTGGGATCAGCACCTCCCATAGAAACCCAGATTTGCATAGGGGGGAGGACAGCTGGAACCTACAGTAGAACCTTCCAGAGTTTAATCCTGCAGGAGGTCAGAGATCTCAACTTGGACCTTGCAGCCAGAAATCAGTCTGAATCTCAGTAGACTACAGCTGGCTTGCTGAGACTAATTGGCTTAGACTCGCACACTGCTGCCCACATTGCCTACTAGGACAGCAGAGACATATCCTGAGGGAGACCTTTTTTGGTTTGTTTGTTTTGTTTTATATATATATATTTTTCTTTTCTTTTTTTTTCTCTCTCTATACTTTCTGGATCTATATTTCTCTCCCTCTTTGTTCCTGTTCCTGTCCCATTCTGAATTTTTTCTCTCTCTCTGTCTTCTCAACTGTCACTTTTATAGGAAGGTGAATACAATTTCTAGCTTCCCTACTGTCAGTTTGTTCTGCACTTGTCTCTGTCCTTTCACTCTGTTTTCTCCTCCTGTCTTCAACAGATCCCCACAATTTGCATGATCTTCCCCTGTCCTCTTGATAGGGAAAAGTTTTAGATAACTTAGTAGATTGAATATTAAGGTAATTTTAGAAGCAAAATAAGTAATGTATCCCTTTAAGATTTGCTTTTCCCCTAACTCTTGTTTAAGGTGATGGTTATCAGATTCTTTAACAGTAACTTCATTATAGATAGCATTTTCACCTAACAAAGTTACAATGCCTGGGTAAATTTACAATGTATATGTGCTTTTCTTGCATCTGTCACTTGTAAATAGGAACTGGAATTGTATTTCTATGTCAAAGACCACTAGGGATGAGATAATGACTAATAAAGGTATAAAGTAGGAGACTAACAAAGAACACAGAACAGAAACTGACCAGACCAGTTCCTGGGGCTTCCGCCTGCTAGCAAGTAGAACTTTTAGTATTTTACCGAATTCTGTGTCTCCGTGTCTTTCTTTCTGTGATTTCTGGAACACTGTAGCCTCACCTCTAACCTTTCCCTCCCCCTCTATCTCTCCACCACTCCCTCCTTGACCCCTGCTAAATCCTTATCCCGAAGGGTAAATTTGCCATATGGAAGGGTTTACTTACTACAAACATATTTGGTCTGTCCCTACATTTTGATCTAGCTTGGTGGTTAAAGGTGACAGATTAACTTCTACCACAAATTGTCATTTTCTAAGCTGTGTTTGATGCTGATTGTGTCAATTGGGCTAAGGTGTTGTGATTGATCTCATCATTTGTCCTCCTTGGTATATTGAAAATGAGGTTGCCTAAGAGTCATTAGAGACTCAAAGCCTAAAAAGTCCAGCTATACCTGGAAGATATCTCTGAGAAGCAATCACTCCATAGGGGGTTTAAACACCAGTAATAAAGATACTCAAAATAAGAAATATTGGAGTATCAGCATAGGAATTAAAGCAAAAAACAGCACCAACAACAGAATTAAAAATGAGAAGTTACCTTGGCAGGACACAAACACAGACTTCCAGCTCACCAAAGGCAAATTCTGGGGGAAACAAGGTGGAAAAACATGACAATCAACCACCTGGACACCCTGAACTGATAGCACAGGAAGTAACAAAACAGAATGAGGCTATAGAAAAATTCAAAACAGAAATAATTTTCTAGATAGCTACAGAGATGGTGAGCAGAGTGAAAGACATGATTAGAGGCTCTAGAACAGAAATAGATAAAAAATAAATAAATAGATGAGCTCAGAAACATGCTGGAAGCCATGAATGCTCAGCATAAGAAAGAAATGGAAACCATGATCGCCCAACATAGGAAAGAAATGGAATCCATGAAACAGGTTCAAACACATATCCAGGAGAATAAAAACCCCATTGAAAGTATTCACAGCAGATTGAGCAAATGTGAAGATAGAATATCAGATATAGAAGACAGGATTGTTGTTAGTGACCATGAAAACAGAGATTCC